>NW_025903099.1:42226-90552 GCF_018835915.1 Vigna umbellata
GTTGGACGAGCGTCCTCCACTGTTGGACGAGCGTCCTCCTCTGTTTGGACGAGCGTCCTCCAGTGTTGGACGAGCGTCCTCCTCTGTTTGGACGATCGTCCACAACCGCTCGTCCACAATTCAAAGTTGATGTCAGAAAAACGTTAGATTTATAACGGCGTTAAGTGGGTAGGATTCAATTGATACAAATTTCAAAACATAGGTATCAAATGCCTACATTTTTAAAACCGGGTACTAAACAGCAAATTACCTCCGAACATGGGGACTAAGTAGGTAATTAAGCCTATTTCTTTTGTTTCAAGTTTCCCCGTGTGCATGTTTTATTCTCTTTTTTTTTTCTTTTCTCTATTGCTTATGGATAAAATTGTTTTTTGGTTTTAAAGATTGTTTAGTAATATAAATTGAATTATATGATGTTATTGCATAAGGGTATGTATGTATTGAAGTGTGGTTTAAGAAGAGTTTTTAAGAAAAAATTCGTTATGGTTGTTTCAAGTAGAGTGATGTAGGGACTCAATCTTGAAAGTTATCTTGGCGCTCCAATAATCACTCCATCTCAAGTATGGAAAAATATTATGTGGTGAGGAGTACGGGGATATCTTAGTCTATGGTCTGATGTTATTTGTCCATAGGTCATTCGCGAATTAATGTTGAGTGGTAGCTTGAGGGCCAATCGTTCCACCATTACAAGTGTACAACTTGTCATAGTCTGACATCAATACACATATCCAGATTGGTCAAGTCTAGAATTCATATGTATGCCTAGGTTTGATTTGGTTTGTAAATGAATTGTGTTAGATGATGTTTTATTAATGAAATGAATTGAATTACTTTTATTATTAGCTTACCCTTCTTGTGTTGTTGTTTGTTTGTGCTTGTTGTATGTTTTGAAATGATCACCTAATGGGTGTGAACAAAGGGAGATGAGATTTTTGTGGAACATTCCGTAAGCGGTGAAGGAAGAGATGTATAATGTAGTATAGTTTAGTTAGTTTTCTTTGAAGTTGTAATGTAAGAACTTGTTGTAAATATGTATATAGTTTTGTTTAAAATTATGTGTATAAAACTTGACTTATAGTTATGTTTTGGATAACTGTAAAGGCTCTTTATATACTTTCTTTTTAGGTAACTGTTCTAGTATATTGAAGGTGTGATGTTTTCTTGATAGTGTTCAGACTATTTAAATATGATGATACATTAACTACTTCCATTGGGTCACTGGTTTGCAAAAAAAGAGGCCCACAATACATAACTAATACACGATACATAAATAACTGGCGGGAGTTACTTCCTCCACCACCACACACTGCTCTCTGCACCTCTCCGTTCCGTTTTTGCCCTTAGTTTAAACGAATGTGAATATTCGTTAGTTTCTTAAACAAATGTCACCATCCTCAATGCAAATCGCCGAGGGAGTACTTTGAAAGGAAAAGATCCCCGGGCCAGCCCTACCTCTTTCAACCAAAAATGTTCATTGTTCTTATTGGTAATCAAATTCCCAATCCAACTATGAGCAAGCTCATGAGCCACAGCCTCCGCCCCAGACTCATTGCCCTTAATTACAGTGGGCGTCAAGAACACCATCCTTGGATTCTCCATCCCCCCATAGGAAAACTAGGCGGCAAAACCAACAAATCAATACTCTCCCACTCGTACGCTCCAAACAGACTCACCCCTTCCCTCACCAAATTCTCTGTATTGGCAAACTCCGCCGCCGCCGAGTCCAACACAGAGGCCACATCCTCCGCGTACACCCTAATCCTGGGCCCCACCTCCCTGTTTCCAAGGGCCCCGACAGCGAGCGTGAAGAGATAAGGTGGCACAGACTGCTCCATCTCAAACTCCTCCACCACCCTCCCTTCCGCGCACCATGGAGAGGGCGTAACAGACACAAGCACAAAAAGGTACCCTTCATAAACAGACACAAGCATAACAAGATACTTGGGAGGTGAATGAGAGTCGTTGTAATAAGATACTGGGGAGCTGTAGGTGTAGGATATTTTTGGAATAAAAAAATAGTTAAGAGGTTTAGGGAGTACATGAGATGGTGGAGGGAGCAACACCCATAACTGGCAAGTAGTTTTAGACTTTTTTATACAAGTTGAAAGAAATTTAAAATTAAACATAAAATACCACTCATTTCAATGTAAATTTACATATTCTAACATCTGCATTACCATGATCAAATAAATAACAATCTTCATTAGTAAGTTGGAATAAATAAATCTATGTCTTGAAGCATTGATTTTCTATGGATATTTTCTTGATTTATTATCCAATCACACATATTAATATGTTGTAGTTGTTCTTGCATAAATATAATAGTTCCACATTATGGGATTAAGGTTTCATGTTATAGGCATCTACAAAAATTAAAACTAAGTTCAAATATCTAATAATTACATAAATAAATATAACCGAAATAACTTCATGGTAAACTACTAATGCTTATAATAAAATTGTCTATCTTCTTACAATTGCAGCAAACAACCCATGACTTTTACAAATCTTATTTATTCAAAAACAATCAACTTGAAATTGATCAAAATAAAAATATCATTAAAAAATAACAACTTCCATATACCATGTTTATTATAAAAGAAAACTCAAAATACAAAACCACTAAAACTTTGTAGAACCACAATACATCAAACTTACATACATGAAACAAAATCCATAAATCATTCACAAATAAACAATTACATCCATAATAATTAGATTTTTTTCACCCTTATTGGCTCACTTAACTTTTTTTTCACCATCTTTTTATGAGATTCTTATAACACGTTACTTTGATCGATCAAATTGAAATACTAATAATTGGACCAATTAATATAAAAGAAAATGAAACGAAAGAACTCTATTGTTATATATTCTAAGCTATCAAACATAAAATTTTGCCAATTTAGTTTAATGAGACATAGACAATCGTTTGACCAAGAAACTACATATAGCCGTTAACAAAAATATATAGCACAAGATAAGATAAAATTGTCGTAGATAGATCTAAAAACAAGATAAAACAAATGATATATTTCTGAATTATCTCATCTATTAAATTGGAGTCATGAATGGATAATTAACTTAATTAATTTGATTTCAATAAAAAAAATAGGAATTGAATAATTAATTTAATTAATTTGATTTCAATAAAAAAAAAGTGGATTGGTGAGGCAACCTGACTCACTACGGGTTCAACCCAGGTGAGTCAACCCCATTCACCACGGGTTCAATCCAGATGAGCCGACCTAGCTTAAACCTGTAGTAAGCCGGATTGACTCACGGATTTAAACTCATTTTGACAACACTAATAATAATGAAATATATCACAATTCCAAATCATTAAAAAAGAATCAAACTTCTTTAATTTAACCTGATCATAACAAAAAAAATTAAAACTATTTATCACCCAAAAAAAATTGAAGTTATACATATCTTACTTGTAACGGGTAAAATAGATTTCACTGACACAAATATCAAATACAAAGCACAAAAACAATTAAAGGAAAGAAATCGATGAAACACCAAACAATAGACGAGAACGAAAGTAAAATTGATTTTAAAAAATCTACATAAATTTTGTTAAAAAAAAATTGTAAAAATATCGTTTTCGTATTAATAGTGTGCCCATCACATCATGCATCACTGTTTTCATTTTCCCTAGGTGAATTCATTTGCACACTTGGTGCCATCAAAATTTCCTCCTCGCCATACGTACCAATAGGCCTTACTATTTATACCAACTCACCCTTTTCTTTTGCCCTGTGGATCACTAACCTAATTAACTGCAACGGTATCTCCTGCTTAATTAAATTAAGAACTACAGTTTTCGCTTAAACTAGCTAGCCACCTGTACCGTTATTCATATACCCACTCACAACATAATTTTATGGAATAAATCGATTGAGTAAATAATTGGCACGATTCATTATTATCTGAGCTATAAATTCCATTGGAAGCTATTATAAAATTACGTATATAATTATGAAAAACTCCATTTATGACTCAAGGATCAGTTGATTGAACTTAAATATACAGAATCATATTTCTAATAAAAATCCCTTTATAGTTTGAGTTCGCACTGGGATTAGGCGAAAGTTTTGCGGATAAACTAGTTCATAAGGTATTGATTGTAGTTTGAATTTTAACACACCTTAAAATTTTATCCACAAGTTTGATTGATTGCTAAAACTTCCGTAAATTTAAATTTCTGGTGTTAGACACGACCGTGTGACATCTTTGCAAATTAGTAGAATATGAGATTAATTGAGATGGCTGCATTTTCTTTGGAAGACAGTGTTAGAAGTCTCATATCGATTAGAGATAAGATCAAAATATAATATATAAGTAAGATGCAAATCTCACCTTACATGCCGGTTTTGTGGGGTTGAGTTAGACTTAAAACTCACTTTCTAATATGGTGTATCAGAACTAGGTTAAGAGTCTATCCTAGCAAGTTTTAAGTGGGCATTTCTGTTTTCACCCGTTGTTGAGCCGCTATCGGATCATGCAATTTTTACTATTACGCATTTTTGTTTTCACCCGTTGTCACGCCAGTTTTGTGGGTTGAGTTAGGCTTAAAACTGATTTTCTAATAGACAGTAAGCAAATTAAGATACTTATATTTCGTTGTTTATGCAAACATGTCCGTATCTTTTGTTTCGTTTTTTTTTCCCAATATTTCGTCCCTAGAAGTTATTTTCTTCAAATAAAATGTGGTAAATAACAGCATACGTTTCGTTTACTTGACGCCATTACTTTTAGTGAGAAAACTTTATAGCCGGCCAGAATTATTTTCAACACTGAAACAAATGCAGGTTTATAGATGTCAAGCGAGTGATTTTCAGTGATGTGGAAGTCGAATTCCTGCCATAGAATTGGAATAGAGAAAAGGGGCGGTGTGATAGGGTTGACATTCTCTCCATGAACAATATTAAGATTCATAATGTATAGATTAAATAGTTTAATTAATGCATATAACATAAAGTCAGAAACGAATAATATATAATAGGGTTGAGATTATAACTATAAACTATTTGTAAATTTGTTTTGTGAATTTTGAAGTGAAGAAGAAATAATGTGGTATATATAGTAAGGGAGAATTTGAGAGGAAAGAGAATTTGAGAGGCAAATGATTTATATTAAAAGAGCGAGGAAGCAAAGTATAAGTTAAGATATAGAGAAGGCTCTGGTTTTGAATTATAGGAGTTTGTCCTGACTTAGAAGCAAGAAATTAAAAATGAGAGTGATTAGTTTGAAATTAATAATTGTTAGATTCTCTCTCTGTCTGGAAGGTTTGTCCATCGTGATCATGGACTCATCTTCACGGGGACCATGATGATGAAGAGGGAATCCATCAACATGACATGGTGTGGCATGGCATGGCATGTATACATTGACTTTGGATGCAAAGATGAGGTGGCAATGGAATATATATGTAGTATGTGATTATTCCAACACCACTTTTAGATACCTTCTTTGCTTCTTCTTCTCCCTAGAGTTCTCCCAAATTAACTTATTTAGCTTTATTCCTTTTTCTTTCTTTCTTCATCAAGGGAACTTAACTTTCAAACCCATTTTTATATTCTTTACTTACACTTTTAATATTTCTCAAATTTTACTGTTTTTTTTTTGTATAAACATACAATGAATATATGAAATATACTAACTAAACACCAAATAACTAATATTCAACTACTTCAAAGAACATTGAGTTTTTTCCTTTGTAAATAACCAATTTGGACTTTAATTTTTTATTTTATAAATAATCACTTGTATTCATTTTTAAATCAGACATTATTGGAAATAAAAGAATACACGTTTAAATCTGACATCAAATGTGATACTTTGATTGGAAAGTCCAAACATAAAATGTGTTATATTGACTATCACCATTTTTAATCTACATAGACATTTAAGTAAGTCGGGTCATGAATTAATTAAGACTCAAAATACATGGATCTAGTATTATTATACGAGTCAGTGAAGAAATTCTCTCCTGAAACTCACGACCTTAGATTTTTAATTCTTTGCTTAAATTTATTTAAATAAAAAATCTTAGATTTGACTTTTGAATTGACAACAATAAATTTTTAAAAAAATTCAAGTTTCTAATATATTATCATCAAGATTTTTCGCCTTTTAATTTCAAACATTCCTTTTTCCAACTTTATTATAAATATATAAATTTAAATAATATTATTGACTGGGAGTAAAATATAATTGACAAAAAGATAATATCATCATAAACTTTCAAAATGATAAATAAATGAATAAAATTTCAAAGCAGCCAAAATTTGATTAAAAAAAATATTTTTCCTTGAAGATATAATATTAAAATTTGACATACAAAATTGACTACATCATATTGAAATCACAATATATTCTCTAATAAAATTAAATTTTGATAATTAACGTCAATGTTTACTAAGACAGAGAAGGTGTGTAAATATTAGACTCAATTCTTATCACATACAACTTCAACTAAAATAATAAATTCATTTTCACTTTAATCATTAATGGAAACTAACAATTAATATCAATATTAATTACGAAAATGATCAAAGTATAATTTCAATTAACATAATCATACGAAAGGTGCAAAATGAACGTTTTTATCATGCATAATGTTTTATTATTAGATAATACTAAATACTGCAGAGAGCTATAAGCTGGAATTATTTTAAAGATATTATTCTAAAGAAAGTGAAAGAAGTGATTAAGTTTGTAGGATGTGTTGTGAAAGTGTATAGAGGTGAATGAAATTAAGTTGATTGTTGAATGTAGCTTTAGAAATGTATATGATGAAAGAGAGGCAACACATGACATAAATTGATAAACCATATATAGGGTATATCCATACCATAATTTGTTGAACCATAAATACGGTTCCAATAAAACAAAAGCTATAAACACATGCCGGAAAAGCAAGGGGACCTTTGTGAAAAGAGAAGAAAGAAACAAGTGGAACTCAAAATTTTAAAAGGTGAAGTGGACCCATCTAACAAATCTTAAATCATGCTTTTCCTCTTTATAATCAAACCATTATCCAATTAAGCTCCTTCCAGATTCAACACTAATCTTTCATTTAAATCACTCCATCCTTTCTTTTCTTTCCAACAATACACTTCCATACCTTCTTCATCATTTAACATACACCAATATAATATTTGTTTTAATAAGATTATCTCTCTTCATTAAACAATGATAAAATACAAAAATAATTTGTTCAGCTAAGCTGTATTTAATTTAACCACATAAATATCTCATGGAGTGGGACATGGGAGGAATATATGATATGTATGGAATGGGAAACTTGCATGTAAAAAAGTACCCTTCACCCAGATAACTTTTTTCTTTCTTTTGTTTTTTTCTTTTCCTTTTAATTTTTCTAGGAGATTTTGTTTTAGATTCTTGGTTACCTCTTTATGTGGGCATACAATACAAGAGAAGCACGGGTCTGCCATGGAACACCACTAACATAAGAAACCTTCTCCAACATAATTAAAGATCAGAAGAATCGTGTGAAAATGTTGGTTTTCTTAATTTCTCTCTCAATCTCTTCCACCCAGACTACTTTCAAACTAACCTAATGGAACTTAACTTATGTATCTTGAAAAACGAGACCCATTAATAACGCAAACGCGTCAGACCCACACATGCAAATAACAACCAAGTAGTAAAAAAGAATACCTTCCTCTCTTTTCTGTCCCTCTCATATGTATGATTCTTGCAGCTTTTTTTTTTGCTAGAATCAAACCCCATCTCACCAACGCTTAACATTGATATCCCCAACACATAACATGAACCTCTAGCTACATGTTGCGTCTACTTTTTACTTTCCTTTCTAAATTACTTTTGTAAATACTGATCAGAACTAATAATTAATAATATTATATTTTGTATTTACAATATATTCGTGAAGTATTTGTCGTGTGGTGTTTTTTCATAAATACATAAATAGGTCTACTCTTTTACACTATGAATAAGCTACACGTGAAAGTATAGAACAGAATTACCATAAAGTTGAAAGTCGCTGTCTTTCTCTTGTTGAGTGTGTTGAAGATATTAGGAAAAGAGGTATATCTATATCTTATTTATACAGTTTGATATCCTTGAAGTTCTGATAAACTGGTTTTGAACAGCTTTGATTTTGGCTTGGTTTGAAATTGAAGAAATTTGTACTAAAATTATTGTTGTGACACGTTGGGTCGAAGTCATTTTCTTGAGAACAAATAGGTTGCATGAGGGATGGGAGAAGGAAAAAAACAAGAAAGAAAGAACAGAACCCAATATTAATTAGAATATGTAGATGCGGATGTGGTGGAATGTGATACAAGCATAAAAACCTACCTTGGAGTCCTAAACATGCAAAACGATTCCATGTGGGACTCTCTCATAACTAGTATTCAAAACTTTTTTCTTTACAGTTCATTTAATTCCTCTGGCTAAAGGGAGGAAAAAACAGAAATTGACCAAACTTGCATGCTGTTTGAGAAAGAATAAATTCAATGCATCTATAGACCATTTCATTCATGCATCTTCAATGGTGATCATACAACGCTATACATTATTAAAAAAAAAAAAGAAATCTACCTACACAAAAGATCGTTTTCTATATACAGAAGACTTGTGCAACCGAAATTGTAGAACGGATAAACAAATATAGACATTTCATGACCCTTAGGGGCATTAAGGTGGTTTTTCTTTCTCTTTTCAATTATAGCGACAAATAAAAAAAATCAAAACTTGATCTTCACCGTGACACACGAGAAAGAAAGAGAGAGAGTTTGAAGAAATTTTGTGACCATACAAAAGTGGTAGTGTGGCAGAAATTAAAAGATAGGTTTTTGGATGATTTGAAGTAAAGTAAAATTGACCGATTGGCATATATAGCAATCTGTTTTTGTTTAAAATAAATGGTGTTGGAGAGAAAAAGTAAGAAGATTGTAAGCAAAGGAATTGACTTGATTTGATTATTGTGTTAGTGTGGTGTGAATGGGAAGGGTAAATTAGAGTATATGAATAGATAAGATGAGGAAGGGTGAGTTAGGAGAAGGTTTTCTCCCATCCCATAGGTCACAGCATATGGGTGTCTGTCACTGATAAACATTTTGAATTTATTTGTTTCCTTTCCTTTGCCTCCACGTTGCTTTGTTGCCTTTCATGACCCTCCCTCTCTGTCATTGCCATAATTCATCATCCCTTCACTTATTTTGGCACGTATCCCCATTCACTCAATATTATTATTTCCTCACCTACCTGTGCTCACAAATCCCCATTTCATTTTTCCATCAAACCAAACTCATTTCATTACTTGACATCTTTATGCTGTCTTACCAATCTTTTATCACCATAAAACCATCATAATTCGATCTGTGTGCCTTTCAACTTTTGGTATCCAACTAAAACAAATTATTACCACAAGCTTTAAAAGACATACATCCATCAGAAAGAGTTTAAAATGCAACATGTGAAATTATAGAATCACAACTTTTTCATACATGAGATTAGATAAGTTTAAATTTACAGCATTGAAGTGTGAACGAGTGTTTGATTTTTACCTTGTTGTAGTGGCGTTTGGGGAAGCAAAGAATAAAATAGTAAAGAAAATAGTTGATTTGGGACCCACGCATGATACACGGGCTAAAGTACTAAGCTCAAAGGACCATATTAGGTACACTGGTATCCGACCCACTGATAACCCTAATTAATTGGATCCAATTGTCCTTTCCGTCACAAATTGTTAGGGCCCCAATCTTTCATGCATTTGTATGATATCCCTTTCAGTCATTATACAATGGGTGACAAGGGATATCAAACACATCATGTGACTAACATGTGACTTGGGACATGTGGATGGCAAAAACTAACAGTACAATTTTTAGTCTACATGTAAGATCCGTGGATCTAATCTTTGTCCCCCGTAGTTTGTTTTTGGCACACCCTGTTTCAACCCTCTTTTCTAATTATCAACATTTTTAGATCTAAACTTTTCTTCTCTTATCACTCTTACCCAGCAACCCTCTTTTTCTCTCTGAATCATTCTTCAAACCAACCAAAATTCTTCCATATTTTCCTTCCTTTCACCTCTAATCATCGACTTATTATTGAACATTATAAAACATTTTTTCGAATTTATATGCAATTAATTTAAAACTAAATAAATCAATCAATCAATCAATCAGACCGTCTAAGCAACCACGGTCAGAGTTTTATTTCCTTCATTATAGTTGCTTTCGTATGCAAATGCATTGATCTTTGCAAATACAACCACTCAACCTTCCTGCACATCTATGCCCAACTCACATGATTGAATTCTGTCAAACAAACCAATTATTTATGTTACCATTATCACGATATAGAACTGTTGATTGTGGCTTGATGGTGCACGATTAAGATCCATCATACACTTCTACCTTCTCAATTCAAATAATTTATTAGCCCCTAATTACGTGTTATTGTCTTTGACTAATGAGCTCCCATGCCTTACAGATACCAATAATGTTAATTAGTAATGGAATAGTTGTATAACATGTGTGACAGTCTCGTCACAAACAATAATAATGATACCATAAGATATCACAAGAGATTATAGTATCCTCACAAAACTCAATGATAATTTTTGTTTCGGTAGAAAAGAAAAATGTATATTTTATTGTGTTAATCCCGAATAAGATGAATAAGCACGTTTTATTTATTTGGGTGAGCTTGAATGATACAAATATAGGTTAGGCATTATTGGAGTTTACGTATGTATGAAGTCCACTAACCAAATATGAAATAGTTGTAAAAACGACGTTGGAGGGTGTGGGACAACTATGCACGCACCATTGCACCAAAACCTCTCAATCAAAGCTTCAAATCTAGATAACAATCCTTGATGTACCTCATGAAATCCAATTCAATATCAACCTTTATTGTCTCCTTTGATTGTGATATAGGATCACCATTGCCTCCCAAATTAGTTTTCTTAAGTGCTTATGCACATTCAAATTCAAAGATAACGTCAAGTGGGTTTCTAAGAAAATGTTATCTGCCAAGTATTTCCTTAAAAACAAAATGGGAATCTCAAGCATGGCACATAAGAGATAATAATACTAGATTACAAGGTATATGCCATTTGATTAGAATTTTTTACATGAAAATAAAGATAATACCAAACAAACGAGTGCTCTACAATATTATTCTTTAGCCCTTTAAAGTACTAAGCGGAAGGAAAAAGTCAAAAGTGGTATAAATATGAGGATCGAATTACAAATCACTGAATTCTTATAAACCTCAATTCGAAGAATATTTAAACCTAATCTCATCGCATGCCCAGCGTACAATTTGAGAATTTCGATCATGATTGAGTGCTTTATATATTGGGTTAGCTTAAAAGCATTATTCAAGTGACATATAAACATATACAATTAAAAGAATAAGAAAAAGAAACTGTACTACGTAGCTGAAATCGTTCAAATTTCTTTAGGTTGGGGGTTGCCAGATCGTTATCTGAATTCTAAAATGTCTTGTCTTGTATGGCTCCTAATAGGGCTGCTTTTACATGAATGGTTTCATGTTTGGATCAAGTTAAGCTAAAGTTAAAACCCAGACAAATCTCTATCAAACTTTAATTTACTTTGATTAAAAAATATATAAACCCGTTGGAGGAAAAAGGTGAAAAAGCAAAATCGAGAAATTGTTTCAAACGATGCCATTATTATGATGTCCATTATGGTGATTATAGTGGCTATAATCTAAGAGGTGTTGAATTGATTGAAGGATTGTGATGAAAATATATAGAGTAGGTGAAAAGAAGTAGAGTTTGTGGAAAGGATAACCCGCGTTTGGAATTCGTTGTGTTTGAATCCCTTTTGGAAGACGTCGTGAATGTGTTTAAGGAAATGCCAAAATTTCTGCAACCCTTCTTTGACTTGATCCCACAAAACCCAATTGCGCCGTGTCAATGAAGCATTACATTACTATACCCATGTTATTATAATTACAATTAGATTATAATTATAATTAGCCATTTTTTAATTAAGCAGGTTAGTGATAATTGATGTTTGATAATGAAGGAATTCATGTTTGGTTGTTTCAGTTACAACTGTTGAAGAAATGGAGGGTGTGGTAGGGACCATGTAGCATAATGAGATGTGCTTAATTTCTTGAATCTAAGTTTTTTAATCTCATTTCCATTGTCCCCACTCTTTGCCTTTCTTTAATTTTGTCATTTTCACATTAGCTTATGTAATAATGATAAATACCCCTTCCAAACAAACATAAACAAGTGAAAGATGTCTGACCTAGTTAATTAATTTCATTTTTTTTTATAAAGAAAAATAAGCCATCATCATTAGGCTCCTTCTTCAAAATGCTAAATGTTAATTATATTTACCCTTAAATAATATTGAGTATCGATCACTTTAATTAGTGAAGGTCTAAAGGAACTTTAGTGCCCATTTACAAGCTTATATGAATTCTTGTAAAATTAAAAATAAGCACCAAGATTATGACAAGAACAATTGAATTAGGTCATTCATGGTTATCATCCCTCTCAACAACTACAGAAAGACCTTCGTCCAAATCATCTATTTATCATTATCCAACTCCTTTGATTATAACTTACAAACCTCCATCGACTATCTATATGTTTGTTAGCTTTTAATAAATTTCCGAGGTCCATTAATTATGTGTTCTAAATGATTTGTTGAACAATTTCGATAAGTTGTTCAGAAAAGAACATTTTAAATAGAAAACAATAAAAGATTGCTTTCATGCATTCTTAGATACTTTAACGTTAAAAACCTCAAATTAAAAGACAAGTATAGTTGGTGTAAGTTAAAATGGAGTCAAAAGGTAAGAAAATTAGAGGTTGATTACTTTGTTTCTTACTCTTACAAACCATGTTTCATTTATCATCTAATGATATCATTTTGGTTTGCAAGACACGTTTTTTTGTTGACCCAATCATGGTATGAAAATCGTTTTGTTTATATTTTATGATCGTAATATAGTGTTTCACAAACTAATGCCTTGTTGGATCATGGTTGAAGCAATGTATTTTGAAGACTTATGGTAACTCTTGATCAACTCAAAAATCAACTAAAACCCATCAATTTTATGCGGTTTGTGGTAATATTTAACTGAATTAACTTAACTTAGGAATTACTATTCGCACCACCCATTATTTTCTTTTCTTTCAAAAATACTCATTTTCACATATCTTTATATTTTAGAATTATAATTTTCAAAACCATGTTACATATTTTTTTAACTATATAAATAGACTTCCGAATTTTTAGTTTTTAAGAGTTATAAATACGTTTCTAAAATTATACTACAAAGAAATTCAAAATTATATTTTTTGTAATTAAATTCTCACCACAAATAAGAATTCGTTTCATTGAAATATAATTCTACAACTACACACTTTTCAGAATTTTATTTTTTATTATCTTTTACAATGAACTTAACTACTTTTTATTTTTTTAAAACTTAAACGTATTTTTAGTCTATAGAAATTGAATAAATATTTATTTTAACCCTAATAAAAATTTTATTCTTATAAAAATTAAAAATCGTTTTTATTCGTTATAAAGTAAATAATTTTGATTTAATTCCTATAAAGTATATTCTTTAATTCTTTCTCTTCAAAACTTTAAATCAATTTTTTTAAAACAAATAAATAATATATATTTTATAGATCTTAAAATGATTTTAGAAGTATTAACTAATTTTAAGTAATTATTTTTAATTTCAGAGTTTAAAATGAGTTAAAAAACTAAATTATAAATATATCAAAATATAATTTTATTATTTTCGAAGTTTAAATGTTTTTATTTATATTAATTTATATTTATTAACCATTTCAATTATTTGTAAAAAATATAATTCAACAAAAGAGTTTAATGATGTACAAAATGGACTTCCAAACTTTCAGATTAATTAATTTTGTGAGAAGCTCAACCAACCATAAATGGACTTCCAAAACCATAATTTTGGGAATTTCCAAATAAATTTTCTGAAATTATAATTTCAGTGGAAAATGCTTTATTTTAGCGATAAATTAAAATGCTTCATGATAAAATACAGTTTTAAAACTCTTAATTACTTTAGTTAAACCAAACTAAAAACACGTGTCATTCGTATGTGTACTCGAAAGAGTAGTTTTGTAGAACATAGCAGTTCTAATTCAGAACATACGTAAACGTCCATAAGTATACTTTCAGGATATACCAAGAATAATGAAAATTTTATTTAGGAAAATTATTTTTTGTATGATTTACAAAATAAGGAAAACGAATAAGAGAAAAATAACACCTTAGAACATGAGACATATCTTTGAACAAAAAAAATGGATGAAGTGTCAAAAAAAGGTGGTTGAAAAAGTAATTCCATTTAAACAGTTTAAGTCATTAGAAAGCTATTAAAAAATCATTAGATTTCTTCTTCTTTTTTCTTTTTCATGTAACTTTATCGCGTAACAATGCATAAAGAAAATTAAACCATAAATCTAAACCCTTTAGAAAAGTTATGTTGAATTTATGAGTTGAAGAGCTAATTACTTTGATCTGAAATAATGGAAGCAATAACTTTTAAGAGGAAGAAAAGTTACATATTACATTTAACAAAAGAAAAAAAAAAGGTTACCTAATCCAGTTTGATGTGAACATCACAATGTAAATGAAATTAGGTACATAAACTCTTTTATATATCCTCTTCATCCTTCATGACATATAATATATGACAGCCACAAATCATTATTCTTGATGTGATATTTAGCTATTATTCAAGAATATATATATATATATATATATATATATATATACACGACCACAAAAAGGTATTAACCAGCATGTGTGTAATGTAAGCAAAACTATTTTTATACCTGAATTTTTTAGATGACTTCTAATTTATCTAAGGAATTGAAGACGAGAACCCATATATATTGATGCATATTGTTTAACATCATCTTGTTAAATATAGAAAAAACGGGACTGAGTAGATTAAAAATAATGTGAATTAATTTCACATAAATTTACGTTCTCGAAGAGTTGACTTTAGACTTAAATAAATAAATAAAACACGTGTGAAAACCTCATTTTGAATAAAGAAAACAATAATCATTATAGAAAATAACTTGGTTGGAGAAAATCTAAAGTTTACAAGGATAATTTTTATGACTCGAACGAAAGAATGATTTTCAGTTGTTGGTAAAGAAATGTTCTTGATTCAAAAATAGCGAAAAAGAATTATTTTTTTTGCAAGTTTTTTAACAACGTTATTCAAATTTGCTAAAAACATATATCTTTTTTTTACAAGGTTATGAGTCCCAAACATTAAACAATCCTGACATTATAAGTAAGCATGATATTCTCTACTTGGGTCATAAGTTTGTACCGTGTAAGATGTCAGTGAGTTGTACATACTAATTCCACCTAATATCTTTAACTCTTATGATGCCATACACATTTCAAAGCATAATTTAATGGTTTATTTTTCTTTGATGGGTAAAAGTTTCGTGGAACTGTTTTGACCATTAGGGATGCCATCAAATCCCAAACAGTACTGTTGAAAATTATAGAGCAACCATGATTCGTATGACCTAGAATTCATGATGCTTGGCTGTACATACACATGCCTTACTTTTTCAAAAGAAGAATAATCAAAAACAATCCCCCAGAAACAAAAATGATGCTCTCTATTGATTTCCAGCTCTTACCAAAGTTAAGGTTTATGTATATATCTGTGTTTTTTTTTTTATTATTTGTATTGGATCCCTGCGAAATTCTTAAGTTTCCCTATATTTTCCATGAACAAAGTTATAGTTGGGTGGATTGAAACAAGCAACGTATTTGGTTGAATCTAGAATACTTGTAGATGGAAAGCATGAATAATGCCAGGTCCCATAATGTAGAGAAGAAAATGGATTTGAGTGAGATTTAATATATTTTATTTGTGTTATCAAGAAACTATATAAATATTTATAATTGGAATGTTGATAGAGTTATTTGCACCACAAATTACCGATGCTAAAAAGTTAAGTAAAAGTTAGATGACGTTGATTATGTGATAAGCACTTGGCACTTTGGATAGGCTCTTTTGTAGTGTCTGCTTCCTTGTTATTTCTGGTGGGCTAATAATATACTCTATAATGAATAAAATCTTATAATAGAGAATCATTACGATGATCAAAGGATTGAGAACAGAGGGCATGATAATGGGGTTTGATAAAATAGCAGAGAGAGAGAGTATAAAAAGTTGATGTTGAGATGAGTATAGCCATTGAAACTTGAAGGAACTATTGAGAGCATGTGGAAAGGGGGAAAAACGTCCTTCAAAGTTTCATTTCCACCAAGAAAGTGGTTGTGGATCGAGAAGAATGTGAGAGAATAAAGCAAGAAAAAATAAAGGTCTTCCATTCTACATTAAGAAACCCACATAGCCAAAAAGGCTATAACGATATATCAAAAGTTGGGAAGAGAAATGCCGAAAGATGGAATTTTAGTGTCTCGTGAGGTATTTGCCTTTGGAACCAACAAGCCAAGCCAAGCCAAATCAGTGGATGAGTCTTTGATTCAAAGATAAATAAACTATGCATAATGATCAAGTGTTTGATTTGATTTGATTGCCCCATTGAAACTACAATTCTTGGTTCTAAAACAACTGTGCTGTGCTGCACGTGTAGAGGCACTTTGAAGGAGTGAGTGATGGAGGTAATTAGGTATACGTTGTTTCAGTGTTTTTACCACTAATAAATCATATCCTAAAACCAAAGAGTTCCCCCTTCTTGTTTTGTCGGTTGCCCAAACATTAATTATTGAAGGTGCAAGAGCACATATTCTGAGTGGTTTCTTCACTTCTAAGGTCGTGCTCAACACAGGAAAACATCCATAGGCATAGGGGCAGGAATATGTACGGCATGCTTTTCATCACCTTCTTAGCTTTAAGCTATTGACCCACTATCTTCGCACAATGTGGCAACCCTAACCAATGTAAGCTATTATGCAGCTTTATCTTATTCCCTTCAAAAGTCAAAATTAGACTACTCAGATTTCAGACAACCCTTTGGGTATTGACTGCTGAAAATTACAGCACCTAACCTCTTTCTATACTTCAATCCCTCAAACCCAAACTCTACAACTGATTACAAGAGAACATAAACTTGGGATGCTACTTCAAAATAATGAGCACTACTGTCTCTCAATTTCTATTATCTTAGATAATTTCCGGACAATAACAGGCCATAGAGAGATGATTGCGCATCGTCCTTTTAGCCTATAACATCCAATCAGAATATCAGTGACGATATTCGATTTAGTTTGAATGGATATCACCCTGTAACGACATTAACAACGCTAAAATACCGAAATATGAACAGGATTTTGCCAAATAAAATGAGACAGCTGCAACGTGACAATGTGTTTTGACAGCGTCAGAAAGTAGGGTAGAAATTAATAAGGACAGAGAAATAGCAATAGTGAAAACTACTCGTCTATTCAATTACTTTAGTCCTTAACATTGTAGCCGATGTCTTGAGAATTGAATGAGATGTTGACGTACACCAAATTCAAAGAGCAAAGTTTTCAAGTCATTATTTGATTAATCAGAATCGCAATTGATATGAATAACGTTGAAACTGAATATAATCAGTTCACACTTCAACTGGTTTAAGTGTCCCGATTAATTTTTAAACATTTTTTACTTGCATTTGGCACCTGATTCTAATTAGAGGGCATTTTCCTAGAACACAACATTTATATTTGTTTCTTTCAAGGTAAATCTCAACGTTTAAGAAATCTAGCCTCACAACTGCTCTACGTCCTCAAGGGAAGAAAAGTGTTTGTCTATGGTGTTGAGAGTTTCTTGATCAATTTCGGCGGTGGTAACAAATTTCGGTAAAGAATAATCCAATTCTTTTGGTGGTACCACCTCACTTTCAGCAGTTTGATTCTCAATAATTTCATTGTCTTTAAGATCATCTATCACGCAAGATCCTTCGTCCAAATTGAAGAGTTGGGACTTCATCTCTAAGCACGACTTCAAATCCTCCTCACTTCGGGCTTTATTGATCTTATCCATAAGATCACTTATAGCTGATAACCTTTCCATCCCCTTTCCCCTTTTTGAAGCTTTATTGCCTTCTTCATCAATTGATTCATCCATGTCACCATCTACAGCACTTCTCTCAAGCTTCTTTAATCCCTCATCTACGATTTGTTGTATTCTCGTTCTCAAACCATCACTTCTCATAGAGTTTGATCTTAGCTGCAATTTTAGCCCTGGGATCATTGTCTCATTGCTCTCCGTTGGACTAGGATTAGCATCCAATGCAGACGATACATCGTCATCCAACGACTTCACTGCTAATACTTCTTCCAGTAAATCTACATTCTGCATGTATCGGTCAAAAGCTTCATTTTCCACTTCAATATTCCGTTCCTTGTATTCTTTTAACTTGGCAAATCTCCATTCGTTGATAGCTACAGCATCCTGTAATCATCACATTGATATTATTTTCACACAACGTACAGCTCACCAAAATCATAATACAACTAAACCAAGCATAGTTAAGTATGGTAAACCTTTCTAGTCAATGGCTTCTTCGAACGAAGTGAAAGGTGTAAATTATTGAACTGAGCAAAACTATTTGAAAGTTGTCTAAGTGATGCAACTCTTCCTGCACTTCTGAAATAAAAGGCAAAACAAAATCCTCTGCTCAGGGGGAATAGAATAATTCGAAAGAAGATTTAAGTGCTGGTTGTGTAATTGAATTAACAAGTCACTTAGAAGTTCAAGAAAAGTACTGCCTTAAGAAAGTGATAAAATATAACAACATAACGCAAAAAAAGGAACACAAAATATTGAGCCATTCCTGTGAGGTAAAATATCAGAAAATTGTAAGCAGTCAACTTCTTAGCTTAGCCTGGCTTCAAAAGAGGGGGAAAAAAGTAAAGAACTAGACTCTTCTTAAAATATATTAAACATATTTCCAGTGAATCCCACCAACAAGTTGAAAATATAAACTAAAAATTTAGGCAGTGCACATGTAGGGTGCTGGTGCTTATAACTTACGTTGATTGAGGAGGTTCTAAGGGTTGGTGATCATGTGGAGAGCTACCAGATGAGGGTGACTTGTCGGGAAAAGTCGAATTAGCTTTTAACACTGTATTCAGCATAAGAAATCAGAGTTAACGATCAGGAAAATAAAAAAAAAACTGTCAGGATCTTAATTAGGGGAAATATGAAACAAAAGCATAAACTTAACAACATAATTTCAATCTTTGGATTAGAATGACAAAACAATCATCTTTTTTTTAATGATTTTCTTATTTTACGTCTTCTTTTTACGGCTGCTTGAAAAACAATGTACACCTAAACCCCCCTCACCAATTCTTAAGGGCACAGCTCCATTAAAGCTGTGAAGTATGAACACATGTGAGTACTGGAATATTGATACAGGACAGAGGTACAATAAAATTTCTAAACCAGGAAACACCGAAGGGGATCAACTAGCACCACTACAAGTTACACTTAAATTATGGTACGAACTCTGAACTCAACTTAGATTTTGAGAACACGGGAATTATTAATGGTAAGAGTTGAGCAATATTTACGTTCCCCCACAAAATCTGAATGTGGGTATACACATTGGTACAGGAACAGAAAGAGAGATAGAAAAAATAGGATATTAACTTGCACTGCTACAAGTTACACTAAAATTAGAGAAAAAATTATGTACTATACAGAAAAATATCAAAATTTCGGCTAACTTCTATGGGGTATTTCTTCCAATAACAGACACACTGAGCCAGATATATTTTTCATAATGTTGGCTAACGTTTATGGAAAAGTTCCCTCAAGGTTATGAGAGAGCAGTGTGTAACAGAAAGCCCTGATAATGCTATAGGGGAATATCAAATAGCAGGATAGCTCCTAAAGCAAAATTATAAGGAAGATACAAAAACTATTATAGATATAAAAATATAAGATACAAAAACTATATACTACAGATATAAAAATGTTTGAAAATTTAAAAATACCGGGAATTAAAGACATTCATATTTTACAATTAGTAAATAAATAAAAGAAAATTCGAGAGTATTGAAATCAAGAATTGAACAGAAACATAAACAGAAACTTATGGACATAACAGTGAACATTGAACAAAAAAAAAGATAGAGTGAAGTATGAACAGATCTTATGCCATTAAAAAATTAGACCTAATAGATCAGCCTATTTAAGTAAATACAAGTTAAATTGTAAGTATTATTATAATATTAAATTGGTTATAATTATTAAAAGCATATATTATCTATATTTAAATTGTTAAGCGTGTTAACCTACATAAAAGGTCAAATTTATAAGATTACCGAAAGATGAATTTACTTATACCTTGATTAAGGACCTTAATACAAAACACATTTTTAAACAAGTAATTTATTATGTTATATTACATTTAACATATTTAAGCATATATTGCATGATAATATAAGAAAATTGTAATTACTAATAGACATATTTAGGCCAACAATACATTAAGCCTACTACACTCTTAAAGATCTTATTATAACAAAGGAGGTTTTCGAACATGCTCAAACTTTTTATTAAACAAAAGCCAAACTCAAGACTACCAAAACTTGGCCTAGTTCGGCCTATTTCCACCTTTGGTATTGAGTATAATGTGTGTAGCCATTACCCAACAACTACGAATACCTAATACAGGTACATAGACTATTTAAGAGTATTCGTGCTTCATAGCTATAAGGTAATCTTGCTTCAAAAATAAGGGGGCATTTATGGTTAATCATTCGTGTGCAAAGTGAATAATACTCCAATATGAATCAAGATTTAATTGTGGATCGGAAGGTCTTTTTTCTGATTCAATAACTGAACTGTATCATGAATTGTAAAATACATTATTTATAATAAAATACGGAGGCGTATACCACTAACAAAGACATAAAAAGACAAATTTAGGGGCCTTTCATCATTAAGAAACACACCAAAAGTAAAAAAGTATTTTCTCAAAACAGATACAGTGGCATAATATGATCACAACCCATAGTAAATTATTGTGGAAAAAAAATAGAAACGTACAGAGCACAATGAGGGGAACAATAAATAGTAGAGCATAAAAAGGCAAGAGTCACACAAGAAGAAAGGGGTACCCTGGGTCTGATTGGAGGGAATTTGGGAAAGAATCGGCCAATTCCCTCTCTTTTCTACTAATTAGGGTTTTCAGAATCAGGTCACGCATGGCCTGACTCAGTTATGGTAGAATAGTGCAATTCAGCCACAAAACCATGATTCCTACGATTTAGCAGTGACTGAAGCATCAAACAAGTCAGCTTCCAATTTGCATCAACAGCCACTTGAATGATATTGCACAAATCATATTGTCAATTGCACAAATCATAGTAGATACACGATTAATACAAAAACCCTTGAATTAACTTTCGTAAAGATGGTGTTATTTTTTAATTGTTTTGATACTCAAAAATTACAACATTTAACAAAAAAAAAATGAGTTTTTCAAGATCTTAACCCAATGGACCCAATCCAACCTAATCCGCTCAAGAGTAGGTCGGGTTGAATTTGGTTTAACATAAACAATGCAGAAACTCAACCAACCGATAGTTTTTTAGTGGGTCGGGTAATGGATTTGCTCAAATCCTTCCCAACCCAACCCGTGAACACCCCTAGCTTCCACAACCAAAACTAGGGCAGAAAAAAAAACTTTTGGTAATCAGAAGGTATTTCAGGCTTCTATTTAGCATCCGACTAATTCACCTTCTCACCAATCTTCCAATTATTAGGTAAAGTGATCTCCCTAGTCGTGACTCCTTGCCCAAGCTGGGAATGGAACCCCAAATCTTGGATAAGCAACCAATGGTCAAAGAGGTTGCTTCGCTCCAAGCTGCAGAACATATCTACCTCACTACAAAACTACAAGGAAAATCAACACTTCTTAGTCCAAAAACCGGGCGCAAAGCGTGCCACAAAAGGCCAGTAACTCTCCATAACAGCTTCTATAACACATGGTTGACAACTACACTACCAAAGATTGATAATTAGCGTTTGAAGACATCTTTCCAATTATGAACTAAGTGCGTTATATAAACATATTTTAGCCACGGCATCAAGGTTTTGGGGCTCACCACAACTGCAATTGCAGCCACTTTTGCCTACAATTTTGGCAATGTTGAGGATCGTGGCAAAACCACAACTGCAATTTAATACCTTGGTTACAGTACAAATAACGTAAAAGTACAAAACTGAACTCAGCTTTGTCGATAACACTGAATGCATAGTTTAATGGTTATGTTCGTCATTAATCTAAGGCATGCATAACTATAACAAGTCGTCAACAACAACAACAAAGGACCAAACAAAATAAAGAGTAAAGCAAATTAGGAACTGGCTAAAAGGCTAATCAGCGGGAAAGCACTACAACAGGGAAAAATAAAACCCTAATTTTTCTGAACTAACTGAAATGATAAGCAAAACGACAAATTCCTTTCCCTTAACAGCGCTTCTCCCCTTATTGAACAAATAGATTAGAGGTGAGATCATAACATACAATAACAAAACGCAAAGTGAAAGCCATTTAAATTAGTAAATCAATCATAGACAGCACAAAGCAGCACACATAGAGGGATAGTGACAATTTAGGGTAGCGAACAAAAGCTGAAAAGTTTGCTTTGTGTGTATGTATTTTGAGAAAGAAATAGAACAGACCATGGATGTGGCAAGGATTTTGATTTCTAGAACAGCATCTCTTGCAACATTCATAGGGACACCTTGAACGAGCGACATTGCCACACTGTTTGCACTTGGGCTTGTTGTGGCCGCGTTGAGACTTAGGCGGAGTAGGGATTACACCAACGGCTAGGGTTCCGGGCTTCGGCGTCGCGTTGTTGTTGCTGTTGGGTGCCGCCATAGAATACGGTAACACCCACCTTCAACTTTCTTCGCGCGAATTTGAAATTGAAATAGAAATTGAAAATGAAAATTGGAACCCTCAAACTGAACAGAATAATAAAAAGTTAAAAACAAATGGCCAGGGAAAGAGAGGAGAAGGTGAGACACTTTTTATTTTTGGTAAGGATTTCGGTTCTGGGCTACTCGCTCTCTCATTGGGCTTGATCCAGTTCAAGTTTTGAGAGTTGGTCCCTCCACCACCACCAATCGCTTCCTGCACCATTCCATATCTAATTTGTTCTTACTATAAAATTCCTGCACCATTCCATATCTAATTTGTTCTTACTATAAAATAGATGTTAACATTCATTTCACCTTCAATGAATGTTGTTATCCGGATGTTGACATTTGTTTACATATTTTATATTTTAGTTTATTTAAAAAAAAAAAACTTCAATGGATGTGGCCTAACGGATGTGTTACATCGGTTTAATAAATTTTCAAAAAATATTTTATTTATTATTTAAATAATAATATATAAATTAAATTAATAATAATTATTTTATTAAGTAAAATAAAATTAATTTATAAATAATTAAATAATAATTTTAAAATAATTAAATAATATTTATATATTAATTTAAAATACAAAAAATAAAAAAACTAAAAGAAAAAAAAATTCAACGACAAATCCGTTTTAATATATTTATAAAAAATATTTTAATTATTATTTAAATAATGATACATAAATTAAATTAATAATAATTATTTTATTAAACAAAATAAAATTAATTTATAAATAATTAAATAATAATTTTAAAAAATTAAATAATATTTATATATTAATTTAAAATACAATAAATTAAAAAACTAAAAATTAAAAAAAAAAAACTCAACAGATGTATCTGTTAACGGACGTGGCACATCCGTTGAGAATTTTTTCTTCCACGGATAATGTTGAGATGTTGACATCCGTTGAAAAAAAGAGGTGGGGATGTAGGATATTTTAAAATATAAATGATAGTTTTGGAATTTAATAAAAAAATGTGATGGTGCAGGAAGCAAAGTGGAGCGATGTAGGGAGTAACCCTCTCAAGTTTTTCTGAGACCACTTTCAGCAGCTTCGCTAAATATAAAAGATTTTGTTTTTGTCTTTTATAATTTTAATAATGTAATTTAGAAGTTAAAAATGAATTCTGAATCATATAATTTATAATTTATTTTTCACTTTCACTTTACACAATCTGAAAATAAAAAATAATTTCCAAAAGTTAAAATGTGTAAGGAAAAAATAGTTTTTGGATTATACCATTCAAAGGTTATATGACTTTAATATCAAAATCACTTTTAAATATTAAAATAAATAGATAAATAATTTAGTATTTTTTTAGATAATTAAATATTAAATAATTAAATTAAAATAAATAGATAAAAAAACTTAATTTAGTAGTTTTTTTTAGAGTATATCATTATTCGAAAGAAAACAGTATATCACTTCACTAAATTTATTTATTTTAGATAGCAAACCTTTTTAACTATTATTTTGTACAATTTTATTATTTTTAATTTCACAAATTATATTAAATATAAATACTAATTTAAAATTAAAAATAATATATCTATTTTCTTTTTAAAATAACAAAACATTTAAATTAAAAAAACATAGACATTAAATAAAAAACTATATATATATATATATATATATATAAATATGAAATAATGTCTAAAAAATAAATTTTAAAACGTACTTCACAACACTATTCTATAAATTTATAAAAAAATAATAAATAATAAAATTAAAAAAAACCTTTAGACTAAAATCTTTCCACACAATGTTCAAAAAAAAACACAAATCAACGCCCCGACAACTTACAGGAAATATTGACTACCCCCACACATCAACACGATGCTTTGGAGTTCTTATAGGTTAGGCTACCGAAAAGCAAATGCATTTTGGTGATATTAGTAGCCAAATCAATCCCTTTAAGTTATCCTTCAATTGTATAGTCACATACCTATACAGTCTCTAGATCACTCTCATTTCAGTGTATATTTGATTCATCCATGTGTCCTTTCCACGGGAAGCCTGCCAGGAGCCGCTCTTTGTTTGTGCCCCTTGCACTTCGTGCCTCTTGCACCGGCGATCACTCCTCGTCCTCGTCAGTGCCCGGGTGTCACATGCCCATAAATGTAACATCTTAGATTATATAGAAGCATATAACATAGTAAGTCCACATTTAAATAAAAGAGAACAATTAGAGTAGACTGTAAATAAAGTAGTTAAGCTTACAGTCATCCCAGATTGAGACATAATTTAAAACTTAAACACCAGAATGAGACATAATTTAAAACTTAAACGCAAATAGAGTATTTCAAAAAGATAGGAATTTCCGGGAAAGCCCTCAACAACTAAATAGTAATTCAAAATACAAGAAATACTAAGAGAATCCTAAGGAGACTAAGCAGCAGCATTGTCTTCCTCCAAAGCCTATTCCAGAGGCACCTCATCCACCTCTACTCACATCCAAGTGGATGATCATTGCAAAAGAAAAGCATACCCAAGCAAACACAAACACACAAGCAAGGGTGAGCTAGATATAAAAATCGTTTTATAGCAGTCACAGGCAACATGCAAGTAAAGACAGATACAGTACACTACACACACATGACATGTTGCACTTAAACTTGACTCGTCCGGACTTAGAATGATTGTCGACCTATGGCGGGTTATGCACTCGTGGTGGCTTTTACTGCTTTGCAAAGCCATTGCCAATGGGTTTCACCCTACCACACTCACGAGGTTAGTCCGTTATCACTCACCTTGAGCCATACTGGAAGCACCCAAGACTAGGACCTCCTGCTACTCCTCACCACATGGATCAATCCTCTCTACTTGAGAATGAAAGACCATTGGAGCGTCAAGAAAACCCCCAAGACTGAGCTACCATGCAAATAATTCTAAACACACTGAAAGGGCACCACCATGTATCCCCCTTGAGGATCATGGAATTACGTCCAATATTAATATTTTCCACTTTAACACCAACATGTTAATGCACACATAAGCCCTTAAAGCAACTGGAACAATTAAGTAAAATAGCGTACTAGAATAAATAGGAATATAGGCCGAACAGAAAACATCAACACCTAAAGGGCAAGACCGAACACCCTGTGAATGGTGGAGACCGAACGATATCTCACTTCCCAAAGGACAGGACCGAACGGTCCATACATGGTAAGACTGAAGAAGTGACCAAACACTATTCAGGACCGCTCACTAAGAGAGACCAAACGCTACCTAAGAGACCGAACGCTACCTAAGACCGAACGCTACTTAAGAGACCATCCACTAAGACCGAACGCTACCAAGACCACCCACTAAGACCGTACGCTACTTAAGAGACCATCCACTAAGACCGAATGCTACCTAAGGGACTGGACTCTCCTTAAGAGACTGAACGCTACATGAGACCGAGCACTATCAAGACTGAACACTACCTAAGACCGAGCGCTAACGTTGAACTCTACTTAAGACCGAGCACTAAGGCCGAACTCTACTTGAGACCAAGCACTAAGACCGAACGATAACAAGACCGAGCACTAAGGCCGAACGCCAACAAGACCGAGCACTAAGGCCAAACTCCACTTAAGATCGAGCACTAAGACCGAACGCTAACAAGACCGAGCACTAACACCGAACGCTAACAAGACCGAGCACTAAGGCCGAACGCCAACAAGACCGAGCACTAAGGCCAAACTCCACTTAAGATCGAGCACTAAGACCGAACGCTAACAAGACCGAGCACTAACACCGAACGCCAACAAGACCGAGCACTAAGGCCGAACTCCACTTAAGACCGAGCACTAAGACTGAACCCTATTACGACCGAACGCTAAGACCGAACGCTCAACAGTGCATGGCCCTAAGGTCGAACTCCACTTAAGACTGAGCACTAAGACCGAACGCTCAACAAGGCAGATCACTAAGGTCGAACTCCACCTCAGACCGAACGCTAAGACAAACGCTGAAACCGAACGCTCAACAAGACGGAGTACTAAGGCCGAACTCCACTTAAGACCGAACGCTATTATGACTGAATGCTAAGACCTAACGGTTATCAGTTGCGAAACTGCATAATTCTGCAGAATTTCTGCAGAATTATGAACAACACCTAGCACAACCATTCCTAACCATTTTTACTAACTTCTAACACCCTTAATTCTTGTTTTATACTTAATTAAACTCATCTAAATGTTCTAAACATTCCTACTACCATTCTAAAGTGATTAAGATCAAGTTTTGTCTTTTGAAACATCAATTTCCACAACTTAAGGATCCAATTTCGATTTTACCACTTCTAGAATGTTCTAGTCCAGTTTTATGATCCTAATAGGTCACAAATGACTTGCCTAAGATGTACCAACAGCCCAAATGTGCCCATAACCCTTACTTTCCAAAATCACTACCTCACTTCCTCTCAAGTGACCCAAAACCCTTATAGAATACCAATTTTTTCATCCATTCACTATTACAACATGTCTCTCAGCCCAAACGCATCAACATAGACATTATAGAATTTAAATACATCTCAAAACAGTTTACATACATAACAATCCAATTTCACAATCATTCAACCCAACACATGCAACTAAGTCTTTCCAAATCAAAACACAATATCAACAGTACAACAGTACAAAACTCAACATACAGTTCATGCAACCAATTAAAGAAACATTCTAGCTCCCCTTACCTTGAAACTTCTTTGCTCAGCTCAAAGACCCGCAGCTCCAATACCCCACATGCAAATAATCTAGACAGCACCCCGCTGAAGAATGAAAAATATATTCGGATGGTTGCGAAGGTCTCTACGCCGCGATCACTTGAGCACTACTTAATTCAACATGCAACCACTAAACGTGAGGGAAAAGTAGAGAGAAGGCAGAGAGAAATAGAGGAACACGTTTTTTAGAGATAATGGAAAGCTGAGATAATGAACTCAGATCTGAAAAGTCTTTTCTAAGATCATAATGCCCTTAGTGTTATGGGTCTGACTGCTGCCATATATTTTCAGACCCTTACATATAATATAATATGTGATCTTGTTATTGAAATAAATAACAAACTACAGTTTTATATATATATATATATATATGTGTGTGTGTGAAGACCATGGATTCCGCTCTTACTATGGCAAACATTGCCATGAAAATTTGTGTCTGTATTTTATTTGTATCAAAAATATCTTTCCACATATAATTATCATCTTTCAAATATTCATAAATATTATACTTATTTATGTTTATATTCCTCTCCACTGTATTCTCCCCGAAATATTTATAAAAATACATCTCAATCTCATAATCCTTCATCTCCAATTGAATGTCTTGCCACTACATTCATACTTTTTAAACATTGATCGAAGGCACCTCTAATACTATCAAAACTTCTCTTATTACCACAACACACAATTCTTAAAATATAAAGTTCCTTCATGTTACTATTTTTGACAATATATTATACGTATTTGTATCTTATCTTGATATATTTTCAAATGACTACTTTTTTTTAGTAGACCATACAATTAATTGTACATTATTTCACTGACTTCTTATGTGCATCATTTATTTTATATTAACATTCTATCATCCCTTACTAATTATATCTTAGTTTAGGAGAGTTTCTGTTTTACATATTTTCAATGTTTTGATCACTTTAGTGTTAGTAAAGAATTTTGACCATTATATTTATCTTAATCATAATAATTTTACGCTCATTTGTATTACATGTATTTTCCATTGAACATTCTAAATTTAACCATATTAATATTTTAGAATATAAAGATTCTAAAAATTATTTATCAAAATATTAAGATCTGTCTAGCTTGTTTAGTCAATGATATGTGTCAAAACAATGCACATTTATCGTCTTATAGTTGTATTTATATTTTGGTAATAATATCAAAATTGATTGAACATATTTGTGTCATATTCAATATTTTAAAATTAAGCACATGGGCATAAAAGAGTATGTACATATTAATCTTATCCTTATCTTCCTCCCTATACTCATTGCGTTTTAAATCAATAAAACACTTCTTGTTTATTTAGTTATTATATTTGCATATTTGATTATCCTTTAAAAAAATATTGATAAGTGTGATATATATATATATATATATACTCAAAGAAAATATTTAAATCCTAAATCTTTTCCTATGAAAAGAAAAAAAAGTGCATGACACAAATACAGAGTTAAACAAGCACCTTGTTGAATTATTTTGTCAAAACATAGAAGTTCTAAAAAGTGAATTTAAAGTCTAACTTGATTCTACAAAATTGGCCTCTAACACATTTATATAATATCGCCTTATCTCAAGTTAATGAGAGATCTCCAACATTCCCTTTAGACCGAGGTATATACATCTCAAGCATGGAATTGGATATTAGTGGATGATTCGATAACAAATGACATGATAGACTCAATAAACAACAAGTCTCGTTAAGATAAATTTTAACCATGACTTTGATACAATGTTAAGAAATGAATTTTAAACCTAATTCAACATCCAAAATCAACTTGTAAGGTAAATTTTGCACTCATTTATATACTATAGACTCACCTTATCTCGAGTTGATACGAGATCTCTAATAGGAAGTTTTAAAAAGGTTTAAGAACGCCTTTCCAGTAACTACTCACCCAGTGAGTACTACCCTTGCCTAACAATAAGCTACTTTTTGGTGGATGTTTAAAAGTCGAGTTTTGGAAGAAAAGTTGGAGTTTTTTTGTAGAAGAAATTTGACTAAAGACCAAATGTTGGGTAGAGGAAACTTGTCCACCACTTTCTTTTACCAATTTTTGTACTCCTCATGTGTATGAGTAGCTAGCTTCCCTATTTATCAGGGTTGAATGTCATGTATCTTAATGTAGTTTTCTCTTTGCAGTATAATTTTTTTCATGACTCTTGTGTTTTTTTCTCGTGCTCGATGTGCACGATTGATTATCTATGTTATTTTGTGGTATTTAAACATGGGAAAATACTTTAAAACTTAGATAAAATTCTATTGATCATTCTAAACACATATTCTTAATCTAATTTTGTGTAATATATGAGGAATTAGTATTTTAACATTGAGGTTTAAAACTTTTCTTTGAGGAATTAGAGTGTCTTGTGGTGTAAATATTTGGGTTATGATGGAAATATATATTGATTAAAGTCTTTGCATTGAGTTGAGTTCATGAAACCTATATGGTGAACCTTTTCCCTAATCATTTAACTTAAGCTTAAATTGGCAATTTACATGCATTGAATTTAGAATTATCATAATGTGAAATTTGAATTAAACAATGTTTATATTCTTAATCTAAATTAGTAAAAAAGTGCACGTTTGCTAAACACATGTAAATTTTTTAAAAAATGATATTTAAACTTTTTGAATTATTATTTGTTATACTTATTAATAAGTTAACAAACATGATCTCATTGAGAGATTAACATCTGGGAGAGTTTGGATATTGTCCTAATTCTATCATATTGTATTGGAATATAATTTCCAAGGATTTGTAAACATGAAATAAATCCAAAATATACATGGATGATTAAGATCATAAGACCAGTAAAATGATAAGAGATTAAGTTTCATAATCTCTTATGCCTTGACATCCAAGTACCCATTGAAAAAATTAGATTAACTATGTAAAAGTGTATAAATTGACCCTAAAATTTTTGAAACAAATATATGAACACGCACATTAACAAGTGCTTTAACTTAATGTAATACTCTCACTGAATTTTCTTATTAGAACATTACTTTATTTTAAAACTTATACAGTTATAATTTTTATTTCACAATTTTAAAACTTATGCAATTATAGTTTTTATTTCACAATAAAAAGAAGAAGAAGTATCTTCTTTTTATATTAAACTTTTTATAATATCGTATTAATTTTACTTTTTTTTTATAAAAAAGTACTTAATAACTATTTCAACAAGTAAAAATAGATGTAAAGGTCTATCCACTACTCCACATGCACAAAAATTATATATAATTTTGATACTCATAAGAAGCAAAATAAATATTAGAATGGTAAAATTTACATCCAACCATAATAATAGTATATTATTATTATTTATTATTATTATTATTATTATTGTCAACTTAATTATTTTTAATATGACTATCATTATAAACATACAAGTTATCTTTAATCCCTACCAGAAAAAGGATAAATAGCTTTATCCAAAAAACCCCGCAAACAAAGAAAGGTTGGTACTAATCATGATCAGTGTTCCACTTTGAGTAAGTAAAAAGAGTGATTATCCCTGCACCTCACGGTTTTCCTCCTGCACCTCCAAAACATATTTTAATTCCAATGATACCCTTCACAGAGAAACCGTATTTCGAACTACGGCAATTTCCTCCTGCACACCGCATTTCGAACTGCGGCAACTTCCTCCTGCACCTCCAAAAGCGAAAAGCACAAACCCACCGCATTTCGATCTGCGGCTGAGACAAACCGCACTTCGAAGTGCGTTAGATTTTTAGGGTTTAGTTTTTTAATTTTTTTATTAGGTTAGTATATATTTATTTTATTAGGTTTTATTTTTATTAGGTTAGTATAATAAATTTAATTTTTTATGTTAGTTGTTAAATAAAATGTTTTGTTTTAATATATTTTGAATTATTTTATTTGTTTGTTAAATTTTGTTGAATTTGTTATTTTTCAACATATTATTATTTTCTTAATATATTATTTATTATGTATTTAATTTTATTTAAGTTTTTTAATTTTTTATGAAATTCAAATAATTATTAAATTGTTTATTGAATTAAATAATAATTATTATATGTAATGTTAAATATTATTTTGGATTTAAAGTGCAACAATTAATTAAAACGCACTTAGAAGTGCGATTATTAAAATAGGAAACACACTTCGAAGTGCGGTTAAGAAACAATTAAATAGATAGGAAACGCACTTCGAAGTGCGGTTAGGAAAGAAACAATTAATTATAGGAAACGCACTTCGAAATGCGGTTAGAAAAAAATTAATTAAAACGCACTTCGAAATGTGGTATTAATTTTTAACTTTTTGTTAATAAAGGGTAAAAAGGTAAAATTGAGGGTGCAGGATAAAGACAGTGAAGTGTAGGAAGAATCACTCAAGTAAAAATTCACCATTCACATATGGAAGCCAGAAGTGTTTGTGCAGGTACTGAAACCAACACTATTACCGTGGGTCCCACTACCCACACTAATTTTAAAAAATAATGATTAATTTACATATAATAAATTTCAATACATAAAACAATTTATAAAATAATTTATTAATGGTAGCGTTCGTTTTACCTACAATAAATACATTTAAAAGTAATATTAGGTACTCTAATCAACGTTTATGTAATATTTTTAGGGTTTAATTACTTATTTTCACTTGTTTGGAGTAGATATTAGTTTTTTAAAAACTTTTGATGGTGTTTTATTTTTTGTAAAAAAAATTTAATTGTATTCTATTTTTTTTAAAAAATGTCTCAATTAAATTTTAAAAAAGACATTAATGATATTAACGGCATGTTACATCTCAATAAGTTATTTTTATTGTTTATCATGTGTCAAGTTGTTGATATAACACTTAGGTATTAATATCAATGTTAAATATTATTGATTTAATTTGAATTTAAATATGTCTTTTTAAATTAATTTATCTTTTAAAATGATGTAATATTATTCTTTTTAGATAGAATTTATTATTTATATAAATGTTATAATAGTGCTTTTAATTAAAAATAAATTTTTAACATATTACATTATTGTATATTATTAACAATAATTATATTTTTTATTATTTTTTTTATAAAAACTTTATATTTAATTAGTTTTAATAATAAAATATTTATATTTAATTAATATTTTTTGTAAAAATATTTATATTTAATTAATTTTAATCTTAAAATATTTATATTTAATTAGTTTTAATCTTATTAAAAACCATTTTTTAATATATTACATTATTTTATATTATTAATGTTAACCATGTTTTTTATTACTTACTTTTTCTGTAAAAATATTTATATTTAATTAATTTTAATCCTGTAAAAGAAATATGATTATCAAAACATTGTTAATAATATATTTAAATATGTTAACAATATTTGTATAACATTTATATAAATAATAAATTTTATCACAATTTTCATCACAATTTAGAAAGAGGCATTATTGTTCTATTTTCAAAAAGTAAAATTAAATTAATTTAAAGAAATATATTTAAAAATTAAATTTAAATAAAATAATAATATTTGACATTAATATTGATAAGCGAAAACCACAGGTGTAATAATTTTTGCTAAAAAAATATTTTTCAAAAATTAAGATACAATTGAAACTTAAAAAAATAATATCATTTTTAAACAAAAACTAATTTAAAAAGTTTCAACTGAAGTGAAAATCAAGTAATTAAACCTACTTTTAAATAATATTAATGAAAATGTTGGTGTAACCGAGACTTAATTGTATACGGTCATAAATATATTAGGACGTTATTGTTTATAGAAGAATTAATAAATAAATCTGACATATATGATGATGATATTATAATAATTATATACATATTCTTTTATTCACATAATATAGGATATTATATAAGAAAAAAAATCTTTATGCGATAACAGAAATTTTTTATAATATCCAATATGAAATATTTATATATTTGTGAATTTTTTAAAAAAATGTCTAGAACTCTTGAACAATGATTTCTGAAATTGTGAAATAATTGACGGCGAAACAACCTTTTAGAGTTAGTTGGCATATAACCAACAGGGATACCGTTACCGTTAAATTTTTATTACATTTCTCATTTATATAAAAATCTTAAAAAAGTCATATTTTTTTCATAGTTGCATTTAATTCCCCTCTTTCCTTTTTTATCTTGACCGTTGATATTTTTATTTGTGATACGAGAAATTATGAAATCTAATCTCACGTGAGGAGTATATCATCAAAGGTGGCCTTTGACTTTCATTTCATGACGTTGAATCTCCCACTTCCACTCATCCATGTCGGCAAGCCAAGGAAACAACAATTTTGTATCTCTTGTGATCCAATTCTCATCCCATTTCATCAATTTCTCTTAATTATGCTTTAATAAGAATAATTTGGTTTTTATTTAGGATTTTAGTCTTATTCTTTAGGATAATCCTTGTCCCATTTTATTTTTTATTACTTTCTCAGATTTTTAAAACTGTTTTTCTCTTTCAAAACTTTAAAAGTATTATTACTAAATTTAAATAAGTAAAATATATTTTATTACAAAAAATAATTTAAGCACTAAGAAAGTCATTTCAAATTTTGCGGACAAAATTATAATTGAAACTATTTTATTTATATTCTTTTATAAAAAAATGTTTTGTTTCTTTTTCTTATATTACTGATATTATTAATTTATTTAATCACCCGCCATTGTCACTCTCAAATTACCTTATCCAACCAACACATTTCAGATTCATTATCTCAGTTTCAACAGCTTCAACAACAACATCAACATCAAAATGGACGGTCTGATAAAGGACTTGGTCGATCTTGCTATCGGTGGTGCCGATCACAACGATCGCCAAGAAGAACACGGTGAACGCTCCTGGGCCGACCTTGTCTCCGGCGATCAGGATCAGGTTTCCGATTCTACTATGTCAATTCTACATTCCCATTTTTCAAGTTTGGTTTTTTTTCAGGATCACGTAATATCAATGTTAAATTTTTATTTTTGCAGGATCAGCCTCGTCCTCATCGGCAGCAGCAGCAGCAGCAACAACAGACACAGTGGTCCAACTCACCCGAAAAGGTCACATTTCTTCATCTTTGTTCTCAATTCCCCAAAAATATGTAATGTTACTCGTTTGATAATGTTATGACCATTATAGGAAGAACGGTGGGAAGAAGATAGTCACAGTTATACCAACAGGCCCCATCAGGTGAATGTCAATCAATTGTTCTCAATTCTTAAATCCAATAACATACTCTTCTCTTATGTAGCTCTTCATGTAACCACACTTCTTCTCTGTCCAGGCAGTATATCGTCCTCAGCATGAGGAGAGCCAATCTCAAAATTTCAACACTGGCCACAAGGTAATCCCCTCCTCTCTTAGCTTCAAGTTAACTTTGCTATATTAACCCCTTGAACATAGATAGTTATGGCTTGGCTGCTTCTTAGATTTGAAGTTTATAAATGATATGTTTGGATATCTCAAGAGATTGTCGCTAAATCTTTTAAATTTTAAAGTTGTATAGTTGATACCTAACTTTGTTCGTATAGCAATAGCAATATCATTTTTTGTTGGTTGTTACCTTGATGTGATATAGATTACTGGGGTCATTTGTCCCAGTGACAAATTACTCTTAATGACGCTTAATATATAATAAAGTTGGGCTATCAGATTTGTTACATTTTGGTGCTGCGTCGCTTGTGCTCAATATGTACTTGCTTTCATTCAGATCTATTTGTCTGCATATAGTTTAAGATTGTTTTTGGAGAAAGACATTGGAAGAATTTTCTTCTTCTTCTTCTTCAAATAACACGATAAATGTTCCACTGAATTGGGTAGTTGAAAATCCGGCTTCGAGAGAGAGAGAGTATGGTGGCATTGAACATGTTGAGAAAGTTTGGACAATGGATAGGTTTTGCCTTCTTTCCAAGTGATGCCGTGTATAATACGAAGCATTTGCTTTTCTATCAAATTGAGCTATTAAGGTGAGACTCCTTTTTTTATTTTTTGCAGGTGAAAGAAGATCAAGATGAATGGCAGACAGTTGGCAAACCTTCAAGGAGACCACAAAAGGTTTGTGAGTGAGAATATGGTAGCGTTGAACATGTTGAGAAAGTTTGGACAACGAATAGGCTGTGCCTTCTTTCCAAGTGATGCCGTAAAAAATACAAAGCATTTTTTTTTCTATTAAATAGAACTATTAAGGTGAGACTCGTTTTTTATTTTTTTGCAGGTTATTGAAGATCAAGATGGATGGCAGACTGTTGGAAATCCTCCAAGGCGGACACAAAAGGTTTGTCTTTGAGTTTTCATCAACATATCTAATATAAAAGCTTATTCGGCTTTTTCAGTGTTTTGTATCGTTATAAACAAATCTTATTTTGTTGATATTGTTGTTACATGTATTCTTCTTTGAATTCTACTCTATGTTAACTTTGTTACTGAATCTGTGATATAACCAGTTCTGGATGTTTTATGCTTCATCCCTGTCTGAATCTGAATGATGGATCTTACCAAGTTCATGTAGGTTCCGAAGGAAACTTGGCAGAACTACAAACGACCTTCTGAGGAGCAAGAATACTCTAATGAGGTTGAAATCGGTGCTGGTTTGAATCCCTCAGAAGATGAACTTGCTGATCTATCAAAAGCTTGTGACAAACTCTGGGATCTTGATTTAAATCGGTTGGTACCTGGCAAAGACTATGAAATTGACTGTGGTGAAGGGAAAAAGGTTTTCCAAAACGAAGATATGGCAGAGGGGAGCTTGTTTACTTGGGTTAGTGATGATGTATTCAGAAGGCCTACATTTGCTCGTTTTCTCTCGCTGCTAGATAATTACAATCCAAATGAAGGATGTAAGGAAGTTGTCACATCCGAAGAGAGACAAGAGCAAGCTTCTTTCATAGAAGAAATCAGTAGAACAGCACCAATTAAATATCTTTACAATTATCTTGCATCTAAGGGAATTGCATCAGGGAGTTACCAAGATTTCAAACGAATGATGACCAATCTATGGTTTGACCTTTATGGCCGTGGTGGCACTTCTGGCTCCTCTTCTTCTTTTGAACATGTTTTTGTTGGAGAAATCAAACAAAGTGGCGAAGTTTCTGGCTTCCATAACTGGCTGCAGGTATGACATCATATTTTTCTTCTGCCTGTTTTTATATCTAATATTTATTTATCTGTTCATATTCATGCCAAATTGAAGGTGCACCACTTTATAATATTGGAAGTCATATTTGGTGCTCTTTTCTGCAATTATTCTGACATTAACACTCTCATTGATTAGCCAATATTGTCTTATTGTGGATTAGTTTACTGTTGCACAGTTTAGTGTTTATTCCTCGACGAATGACTTCAATAGTTGAGATTGCCTTTGCTATAGCCTTGTATAGCCAATCGTTTGCGAATGAAGTGCTGTAAAAATAAATACTTATTCAGACCTGCCAATGTCTTATTCTATTTTTTCCGATAATTAAGTGTTTTTTTCTTGCTATTTGGGAAGTCTTTAATCTGATAATTAGATGAAGCCTGCACAGACATATTTTGTTTCTTTAATTTGTAATATAAACTTGTAATATGTGACTTTTTCTATCTCACCTGTTGATGTATTTTGACAGTTTTACCTTGAAGAAGAAAAGGGGAGAGTTGATTATCAGGGCTATATTTTCCCCCGTCGACGGGGAGAAACTGTGAGTAACTATTTTTAAGCTTATTGTATTGGCAATAATCCAAATAGAAAATAGAAGCTTGGTGCACAAATCACATGAAAGTAATAAACTCATTATTAGCCAGACATCAAAGCATTTTGAAAATATTTTTCAACAGCAGCTAGTATTTTTCCTAAAACAATGTAAGCCTTAATTCATATTTCTATTTCATTACGTAAAAACCTCTTACATAGCTTGGATATGTTGATTTTCTTGTAAACATTTGCAGTACTTTAAGCTGTAACCACCTCATTTTTAATGCTCTCTGCCGTCATAACTTGCAGCCTGATTCGGAAACGCAGCTTCTAACTGTTCAGTTTGAATGGAATGGTGTTCTGAAATCTTTATCAAGCACTTTGGTTGGAGTGAGCCCTGAATTTGAAATTGCTTTATATACCCTGTGTTTCTATGTTGGTAGGGAGGATAACCACATTCAACTCGGTCCATATCCAGTTAATATCAAGTGCTATCGTTTTGGCAATAAGATTGGATCTGTTTTCCCCATTGCAGAGTCTTGAATTTTCAGTTTCCAGCAACGATAATATTTGTTCCCAATGTAATCGTTTGTTGTACGATTGAGAACTTATAGTTCATGGTTGTACTGTACAAGGTAGCGCATTATTTACAGCAGTGCATACATTATTGAAGAACTATTTTATTTCAATCAGCCCTTAAGGATATGCTATTATTATGTGTTATTAATTAACATCTCAGATTCTATACATTGAGATTCCTAGGAAATTTCACTGGATAGACGTATGAACCGGATATTTTCGTAAGATATCTCAATTTCCTAGATATTATTGACGTACCATGTCCTACGAAAATATCTTGGAAGATCTCTAGATATTTTTAAAAGGTGTTCCACCTTACATTTTACACATAAGTTCATCCTACGTTCTGTAAATTCCAAATATTTAGGTGAATTGATTTTAGTTCCAAATTTTTCATTATTGTCCACTTAAAAGAAGTAAATAGAGATTACCTTGTTATGTAGGAATGGCATAAACTTCTGCCAAAACCCACCCACCCTTCCATTAATTTTAGTTGCAAGTTACTGCAGAGGTCTCCAACCTTCATTTTAATGCCATGTTAAAGGACTTGCATCAGAAAGAGCTTTTCGTATCACGACAATGAAATTAGATTCTCTTTAAGAAAGGGACGGATTATATTGAACAAAAAGTTAGGTTCCACGTATTCATGGCCATAAACAGCATTCATTTACCATTAAAATTTGAACTTCACTTATTAGCTTCATCACCAATCATGGTTCCTACTTGTCCATGCAAAAATAAGAACTGACATGGCTTTGTCTGAAAGTGAGTGATTCCCTTTCTTTTGAACAACTTCGGATAGAAATCTTATGAAATCAGTGAATTCACCACGAGGGGTTTTAGAAAGCTGTCTTTTTTTCTTACTCTAGGAGAAGCTAGTGTTAAGAAAACAATCTTCAAATCAAACGTCGATGGCTTCTGTCATTTTTTATGTTGATTTCCATATCTTAAAATGCTAACTTCTTACGTAAGAATATTAAGCATAACTTGTTTGCATGCCCCTTTTCCCTTGGTCATTGATTGATCATTTTTTTTTCCATCTAATATTGTTTAGTTGAGATCGGAAATGTGACAAAACGCAAAGATAAGGTTCTATTTCCTCCACAAATTTTGTCGTATGAATTACGTGCACACAGCTCATCTCAATAACCCTTCATAGGAGAGTACAAAATATCAAAAATCAAGCATTTTGGAAGATTCCGAATCAAATTTCTGAAACTATCAACTTGCTCGATTTCGAAATCAAATTTGAATGCTTCCACGTTCCATCTGATGCAGATATATGCATCATAAACGACAATGTACATTTGTTAACCAAGTTCTTCCTAACATTTAGGTCTGCCCTCTAATAATATCTTTTGTTTGGGAAGTTATATATTAATCACGTACTGTGCTATAACTACTAGGAATTATGGGAAATTTATTAGCGGTGTAAGATTTGTTTTGTCTTTTTTTTGTCTGTTTTTTTTTTTTTGGATAGACAGTGTTTTGTCTGGTAAGAAGTGGGGGGAGGAGGAGATGGTTTATCTGGGATTTGAACTTCACCACGAACAGTACAAACTTTTCAATACACGAAAGGACTCTATATAGAGGGATTTTAGAAACACTGATTTCACTTCATATACACAACTGAAAACATTGTTCTGTCACAACTAGCAACATATTAAGAAATGGAGAATCTCATGAGCATTTTAATTGTTCATGCTAGAGTCATATTTTGGACTTTATGAAGGCATATTATAACAAGTGTGTGGTAGGTCTTGTGAAAATTGTGACCAGATGACAAATATTACATCTGATCCACATTCAATGGCTATACATCAGTGGTCAACATTAGAATTCTATTAATGCCCATCACTAAAACACATGTTAAATCTGAAATGGTATGAAAAAATTGAGAATAGTTATCATAAACACGCGGAAAGAACGGTCCAAGACTAATTAAACCAAAGACTTCTTCTGAACCACATGTTTTCACAACAAAAGGAGCATTCAACATTTCTTATCCTGAAGAAGGTGAACCAGAACCAAGAAAATATTGGAATTGTGAGACATTTTCATCCACGAAAACCCAGTTTGCAGGAAAAGGCAGAAGACAGAAACGAGTGACAAGCTGCTTCATCTTGTGGGGTTTGTCGTCTTATGGCAGAAATACAAAACCCCACACCAATTATCACACCAACCAATATGTGATTATAACATAAAAGGAAAACAAAATAATAATAATTAAACATTCCATTTTGGCTTCGCTGTTCAAACGCTGTTTGCTTGCAGAGGGTATCAAAGAAGACTGATTCTTTCCACATACGTTGTGAATAAGACTCTGCTGTATTCTTGATAAGAAAAAAAGTTTAATGTTTCCATACGTTCTTATTTTTGTTCAGAATCTCAAATAAGATCCTTCTTTTTTTTTTTTACATCTTAATTGGGTCCTTATTTGAAAAGGTCCTATTTGAGATCTGAACAAAAGTAGAGACCATTAAACCTAAAAAAAATTATGCTTGTTTGAAAATTTTCTCTCTCTTTTCTTGTATATTTTTTTTTTCTCTTACACCCTCTGCCATTTTATTTATTTATTTGCTTATTTCTTAGTATCTTTTATTAATTAGAATATCATATTTGTAAATATATTATTTAATATATATATATATATATATATATATATATTAACTATAATAATTATAAATTTATAATAATAAAATTAATATTAAAATATTATTATTTTTATAATAAAAAATTATTCTTGATAATGATATTATAATACTATATTATTATTATATTTCCTTATATAATTTTTTTATAAATATTAAGGGTAGCTGATATATTGTTATAATGTTTTACAACAATATATTAGTTATAGTGATTATAATAATAATAATATCATTAATGAATTATTATTATTATTAATATTATTAATGTATTATAGTTAATTTATAATTAATTTTTTATACTAATGTATTTAAAAAAAAGTTAGTTTTCACTTTCACATAATGCTAACAAAATAAATAAAAATAGAAAGGGTAAAAGAATAAAAAGGAAAAATAATTTTATTTTCAACAAATGTTAGAGCATACATTTCAATAATTTAGATCAAAGATGTGACTTTTTCTCTTAACCATTTCAGAAGATTCTTTATTGTTTATTTGTTAAGGAAAACTATTGCATTGCATGTGAATAAGTGTAATAGGATTAGCAGTCACTTGATGAAGCCCCAGTTATATTTTGAAATGGACTTTAGTACAATACACCTCTTTCATACAACTTGTGGCTTATACGGGTATACATGCACCAATACAAATGGTATTAATATTTTTAATTAAAATGTCAATAGGTTGAAAGAGAAAGAATGTGGATTTTTTATTGAAAAAATAAAATAAAAAGTATACAATATTTTTATTATTATAAAAATTACCTTTAAAAAATTATAATTATTATATTGTTATAGTGGTAAGTGATTGTGTATTTTTATTTTAAACATAGTCTCTCTATTTTTAAGCAGCATGATTGATTTTATACTTTTATTTTAAGAACTAAGTAATATGTTGCTAGATTATGCTTAAAAGTAAATAAATAATAAATTATATTGCAGTATAATTGATTCTGGTACATTTTCAACTACTACTTCACTTTTTTTTTCTTTTTCTCTTTTTACTTTTACTCCTTGCACACTCAATTAAACGTTCAAACCCAACCTAAATCACACTGCAAAACTTAAAAGACAATTAAACAAAAACTAAAACTGCTATTTTTTGTAAACCTCATTAGATTGTTCTGTGTTTACTCTTTTCAAATTTGTTTCTATGAATGAGATATTAAAGTAGATTCAAATTCACGTGCTAACTATTTAAGTTGTATTGGATTAGTAACATATATAGTTTTTGTTTTTAGTTATGGAATTTAAGTTGGGTAAAAGTGAGTTAACATGTAACTTATAAACAATATCTCTTTTAAGTTTCTATCATTTTTTACTATAATTATTTATTATTTTTAATTATGTAGGTTAACATTTTTTTAGGTTCTAATACTGTATAATATTATTGCAATGTTTATTTTATTTGTTTATACAATAATTTGATTTTTATTTACTATCTTTACAATTAATTGAGGTTAACATTTAGTTTAATGAAAGGTTCCATTATAATAACTTTGATTTCTTTTATTGTGAGTGGAAATATTAAAAGTAAAATCAATCTTTGTCAGAGTTATATAAACATTTTAATAAATGTCTTTTTACAAAAAATAATTATTTAACTTTGATTTTTTGTGTGTGAATAAAAATACGAACAAATAAGATCAATAATTGTTAAATATAAATAAATATTTTTATATGTTCCTAGCAAAGAAAAACCTAGTAAAGAAAAACCTAAATTACTAACATGACGAGGCAAATACACCAAATATGGTCCGAAATGCATGCACATGAGGAAACACCAAATAAAAAACCGCTAAAAACTGAGGCTCATACGTTTTGAGTTAGATAAGATTGGAAGAGGTGGAAACACGTAAGCGAGGTTGAAATAATTTGATTTTTTGCACTTTTTCCACTTTTCAATTAGAGCTCACCAATGTTGTTAACTTCAACTCCCCAACCCAACTTCTTTCTTATAAATACACTCCAACAATCCTGAGTACTTCCTACACATCCTTCAAAAAAAATATGGCTCTAACACTTCGTTCTTCAATTTCTTTTATTAATCAGAAAGAAACCAAAATCCTTAAAACTTCTGATGATGTCCCTGCGATAGTTAGTTTTGCAAAGGTTAAGCCATCGTTCCGTCTCCGAGTGAAAAATTCCATGCAAGAAGCACGCCCCGCACGCGACAACAGCTTCAATTCTGAAGCAAGGAGAAACGAAAAATGGGAGAAGGTGCATGCTCCTTCGGTGGCTCATAGTCACAGTGATTCGAAGAGGGTACCTGTGTACGTGATGCTGCCATTAGACACTGTAACAATGGGAGGAAGCTTGAACAAGCCTAGAGCAATGAATGCAAGTTTGATGGCCCTGAAGAGTGCAGGAGTCGAAGGCGTAATGGTGGATGCTTGGTGGGGTTTGGTGGAAAAGGACGGGCCTTTGAAGTACAATTGGGAACCCTATGTCGAGCTTGTGCAGATGGTACAAATGCATGGTTTGAAGCTTCAAGTAGTTATGTCTTTCCATCAGTGTGGGGGAAATGTTGGAGACACTTGCAGGTACCACACAACTACCTTTATATATATATATATATATATATATATATAGATAGATAGATAGATATATATAGATAGATATATATATATAGATAGATATATAGATGATAATGATATGGGCTAATTGATTCTGTTAGGGGGACTAAGGCCAAGTGAAAAACAATGTGTGACAATTATCTTTGTGTTGCATTTTTTTTTCAGCGTTCCTCTACCACCATGGGTGCAGGAAGAAATCAGCAAAAACCCTGACCTTGTTTACACAGACAGATCAGGGAGGAGGAATCCTGAGTACATCTCATTGGGGTGTGATTCAGTTCCTATTCTAAGAGGAAGGACTCCCCTACAAGTCTACGCAGACTACATGAGAAGCTTTCGTGACAGATTCGGAGATTACTTAGGCAGTGTTATCGTGGTAAGTACTTCACCAACTCCTGCTGCCAACTATTAGAGATTTGCCATTAAGTTTTGAGTTTGAAGTGAGCGTGATGTAATAAAGTTTTCTTTTGAGGTACTTCTTTATAGGAGCACTTATAGAAAGAAAAAAAGAAAAAGATAATCTCTCATAAATTAAAATTGCCCATGTTAAAATTATTTTTTTGATTATTTAAATGATTGGACTTCTAAACAACTGTTTAAGTTGAGCTTGAGGCAATTTTAACTTTGTGAGAATAACTTTACTTTCTTTTTCTTTTATAAATAGTTACAGAGAACCTTATTCAAAGAGTCTGAGAATAATAAGGATGAAAACTTGAAAACATTATGAGCCTATCCAGGTGGTTTTGGTTAAGACTTTATATCCATTAAGCTTAATAGACGTAACAAGGGGAACTTGGAACTTGGTGCTTGATACCTTGCAATTTCTATATCTTTTTTTCCCATGCATTGAACGAAATTTGAATATATAAGATGAAAACTTTTGCAGGAAATACAAGTTGGCATGGGTCCATGTGGAGAACTGAGATATCCATCTTATCCAGAAGCAAATGGAACTTGGAGATTTCCCGGAATTGGAGAATTCCAATGTTATGACAAGGTATTAAAAATATGCATTAAAATGATTGTATTAGTAAGGTTTCGTAACCATTGGTTCCTATTGACTTGTAACGACGATATCACACTAAAGATAGAAAATTTTTGAAAAATATCTATGGACTAAAATGACCTGTTTGTCGTGCAGTATATGAAAGCGTCCTTGGCAGCAGCAGCCGAGGCCATTGGAAAGAAAGAATGGGGAGGAGGTGGACCCCATGACTCTGGCCAGTACAATCAATTTCCTGAGGATACTGGATTTTTCAGAAGGGAAGGGACATGGAATACTGAATATGGACGGTTCTTTTTAGAATGGTACTCTGGTAAATTGCTAGAACATGGAGAGAAGATTCTCGTATCAGCCAAAGGAATATTCGATACATCAGGGGTGAAACTATCAGGGAAAGTTGCTGGAATCCATTGGCACTACAGAGCAAGGTCACACGCAGCTGAACTAACTGCTGGCTACTATAACACGCGAAATAACGATGGGTATATGCCCATAGCCAGAATGCTGGCAAAACATGGAGTTGTCTTCAATTTCACCTGCATGGAAATGAAAGACAGAGAGCAGCCTGACTTTGCTAACTGCTCACCTGAAGGGTTGGTTAGTCAGGTTAAAATGGCAACAAAAACAGCTAGAGCAGAACTTGCTGGAGAAAACGCATTGGAGAGATATGATGCAGATGCATATGCTCAAGTTTTATCAACAAGTAAATCCGAATCCGGCAATGGATTGGCAGCATTCACTTATCTAAGAATGAACAAGCGGTTGTTTGAAGGTGATAACTGGCGGCACCTGGTGGATTTTGTAAGAAGCATGTCTGAAGGCGGTAGGAGAGAGAGACTTCCGGCATCCGATTCCCATGGGAGTGATCTTTATGTTGGCCACATCAAATCAACACGGGAGAAACACACACAAGAGGCAGTTCTTGTGTAAACGTATAAAATAGCAAGCTCAGGCATCTTGGTGTATAGTTTAAAGCAACACAGTATATTTTTTTATAGAAAAAGAGGGGAAAAAAATGAGAACTCTGGCATTTACCATGCCAACACCTGAGATGATCGAGATGATATTATTTGATTTCATGCTAATGTATATAACTCCAACCACAATGGAGAAAAATACTTAGTCTGCTTACGTTATATAACCAATAATACTGATATTGTATCTCTATGCTCCATTTGTCACTTCTAATTTGATTAATTAATCCCCAGAAAAACATCTACAGAAACTCACTAATGTCATTGCTTTTTCCATTGTTTAATATCAGTATAAAGTAAGTAAATGACAATGTTGAAAGAGAAAAATCAGCTAACATTATGTCAAGATTCAATCAATAAGAACCTTTGCTACAACAAAAATAACACTATGCCAAGAAGAAAATAGTAAAATAGCGAGAGGCTTTTCAACTATTTTCTAACTATTCAGGAAATAATTTATAATAGGTTTATCAACAATTTTGGATACAAACAATTTTGGAAGATATCGAATTAGTCTAAAAGCAAATTCCTGCCTCCCTCCTGAATTTTAGCAAATTTTAGCAAGCACGGTGTATTTAATGTTCATCAAGAAGAAAAGAAGACAATCTTTTACACGATAATCCATCTCCGTCATAGTAAGTTAAATAATAACTACACCAACCAATGTTGTAAAGGAATTTGCTGTCTAAAACATTAATTAATCTAAGGTTTAGATCCTTTGACGTTCTTAAGGAAGAGGATATGGTCCTCCTGAAAACAAAGAAACATTTTTCTAATATAAATAACAATAAGAAATCCATGCGTAATAAATCGGCATTTCTTTCTCTTATACCACAGCAATAAAATAGAAAACATAAAACTAACAACGAAGGGAATTAATTAGTTAAAGCATTATAAAATTATGAGTAAACGAAGGAATTCACTAAAATTATAAAACGAACTAATCCAGGCACTTTTTTACATGATTCTCTGAAATAATGCAGAGATGATTGAACAGTAATGTATAAGGAAAGATACAGCAGTTTGTGCAGCTTAAAGGATTGAGAAGCAACCCCAACCTAAACCACTAGATTAGAGAATTGTTAGGGAAAAGTGGTGAGTTTATAAGAGACAGAGCGTAGGTAATGAAATTGAATTGAAAAAAAGGAGGGCTGAATCGAATCAAGAATGTGAAGAAGAGGAAGAGGGAGACGGAGATGGAGGGGTTCCGCGACGGAGATCTTCGATTAGGTGAGAGAGCTCTTTGCGAGATGATTCTCTGCCAAACATGAAGCCATACCTAAGAGAAGAACAGCGAGGAATGTGATAAAAGTGAATATAACAGAATTAGCAGTGAGTGAGAATGAATTTGAATCGGATTACCAGAAAGAAATGGCGGAGAACACGCCTGCAGTAGCAATGGTCTGAACGAGAGTAAGCTTCTTTTCCATTCAACCCTCCCTTTTCTTTTTCAGTTACCAATCTTCACTCCACACTCACGCATGAATCTAATTCCACTACACCATCCTTCAACCTAGACCTTCAAACTGGGCCTTTAATATAGTCAGGCCCAACTAATTATTCTCCCATTCAAAAATATTATAATTTTACTTGAGAACATGATAACCTATAAGAAGGAAAGTCTGAAAGAGATTTTTTATTGAAAAATTTAAATAAATAACAATAATAAATTATTAGTTATTAATATTTTATTTATTCATTACTAATTAATATTAATATTATTTAAGTATAATATTTTATATTTGACTATAAGAAGAAAAGCCAATCAAAAATAGTTTATAGCTGAGCATAAAAACTGGTTTATCTACTCAAATTCCGTCTTAAGATTTTTGAAGTTGCGTAGGATTTTATTAAGTCATCTCAAACGGAGTTTCTTACATATATGTATTGATTAAAATTAAATAATATTAATTAATTAATTTTATCATTAAAACTGTGGGACCCTGGAAAATTAATGTTGATAAACACCTTGTCAAATCAAAATTTATGTATGGAAACCTCTCTGCAGTGCATTAAAAACGCACATTCATAACTCTGCCACTCACTGCCAAGTGTCACCGAAATAGAATGGGAGTCAGTAATGGGGATACAGGTGTCGACAGGGGAGACGCACGTTCGTGCGGATGTGGGAAGGAACAAAATGAATTTTTTTGGAAACCCTTCCTCTCTCTTCTGCACTCATCTTCTTCCCTTCAATCTCAGACCCCATTTTTCTCCAGCTTCTCTCTAAAACTTCTTCATCTTCTCTCTAAGATAATTCACCGTCATCTCCTCCGATTCCATTTCAGAAACCGTAGGACCGTTCACGACGTTGTGAGCTTTCACTGGAACCAAACACGTTAGAGTTCTGTGACCGGTAAGTTCTCCAACTTTAAACACCCTTTTCGGGGTTGCATGCGGACCTTGATACAGCCGCATGTTAGAATAGAAACTAAGTTCTCCTACCTTCCTTTTTGGTTAGATTTAGTGGAGCACTTGAGAAGCACGTTGAGGGTAGGAACCATATTTGGATAAGTTAAAAAGCACTCGCTTAGGGAGTTCACTGCTAGACCAGGTAAGGGAAGCTTAGTAATTTAATTTATACTTGTATGTTGCATGTAAACATGATATGAACTGAATGTATGAGATATATGTCGGTTGAGTATGCATGGTCGAACGTTGCTGTACTGAATGAATGATATATGTTGGTTGAAATGTATGATATGAGTGATACGTATGAATACGAAATATGCATGCTTAGGAACGAGAGAATGTAAGTGAAACTTGAATATCAACTTCCCTATGATAACGTATGTCCGACATTAAACGGTTCTCGACCGTTTGGTGTTCTAGTAAACTTCTTTGAATTGGAATACTTTCATTTGGGAAGGGTTCTGGTCGAGCATGAGCTATGTAGGTCTTTTACTTAAAGCTCATAATGAGCAGTGTCGATCTTACACGTAGTAATCGTATTGGGTAGTGCTCGGTCTTACACCAAGCGCTCTTACTCTTTTCTTGAAAACCCTTCTTAATACAGGTCGTCCATATGTGTCGATCAACAGTGTCGAGCACCCTTATACAGATCATCCATCTGTGTCGACCGACAGTGTCGAGCATCCTTGAAATACAGATCATTCATCTGTGTCGATCAACAGTGTCGAGCACCCTTATACAAATCATCCATCTGTGTCGACCGACAGTGTCGAGCATCCTTG
>NW_025903099.1:96424-114409 GCF_018835915.1 Vigna umbellata
GCATTTATTCATTCATATATGTCATCATTCAAAATAAAGTAATACCTACTACCAGATAGATGAACAACCTTGATTAACACTGTACTCTTCGAACCGCGCGTCGACACAAGATGACTGGTTCTGGCATGCAGGATGCTCCGACACGGATCGGTCCGACACGATGGGTAGCTGTATTACCAGGGTCTTCGACACTGTTGGTCTCACAAATAAGGAGAGGTATTTACAAGGATGCTCGACGCGATTGATCGACACAGGATGACGTATCTACACCAGATGTTTCGCGCTGTCCGGTCGACTCACGATGAGTAATGGCTGTTATACCAAGGATGCTCGACACCTGTCGGTCGACCAGATGGTGATCTGTTGATTCAGGAGTTTCTGCACTTGTCGGTCGACTCAGATGATGACAGTTATACAGGATCGTTCGACACTGTCGGTCGCTCAGATGGATATCTGGATACAAGGATTTTCGACACTGTCTTAGTATGACCATGGTAAAGCTGCTGATGGCTGTTCATCCTGATATTCCGTGAGTGCTCGTCCTCATGTAGAGGGGAGTAGGTCATGCGTGGGAATGGCAGGAGGCCCTAGTCCTATTGAGTACTTTGGACTGATAGGGTTAACCTCGGGTGGCAGCTGTTGAGTGTATCCCAGTTACTACATCACCCGGGTGCAAGAACGCCTGTAGATACATGGATTCATACAGTCCGGACGGTCGTTATTTATGAGAATTTAGATGAGTTATTCTATGCTTTGATATGTTGTTATGTGTATGGTTTTGTTGATTTTATATGTTAGCTTTTATATTGGGTGTATGAATTAAATTACCTAAGCTTACCCTTGCAATTCCTCGTGTTGTCTACTGTTTATGTACATCCGTCTTGTCAATGCAATGATCATCCGTGTGGATGTGAGCAGATGGAGAGGTGCCACTTAAAGAAATGCTGGAAGAAGAAAATTTGGAGGATGCCAATCTGATAGAAGTAGAGGTTAAAGCCGAGCAGTAGAGCGCTCGTTTATTAGTATTAGTTAGTGGTTTTGGGTGTATTTTTGGGTCGTTCGGTTGTTTAGTTTTCTTTTGTGAAACCGTTCGACCAGAACTTGATATTTTATAGTTAGATTCCGAATTCTGTATATCTTGTACGTTCGGCTTTTAAGCAGCTGTTATAGTTAAGACTGCATTGTTAATTCTGTAAATGTGATTAGTTCTAATTAATGGTAATTACTATTTATTGGATGTTACAAAAACAAATTATATAACTTTGTTTGCTTGTATAACTAACAGTACTTAAGAAAAAAAAATATATGGTTTGAATAAAAGAAATGAATAAAAAAAAAGATTTTAAGTATTAACAACGACCGCAATACCCAATCGAGATTAACTGTGAGCTAAGTGGCGCGTAGGGATGGAAAGTCCTTGAGCTTAAATATGATTTTCCATTTCCCGAAACTTTATATATTTTATTTTATTTCTATAACACTTTTAATACTATTTTAATTTCTCTAAATTTAAAATTTATTGTAATTTATAACATTTTTAACTCAATGTTACCATAGCTAATAAAACCATAATGATAGGTACAAAATGATGGACCTGGTACCAATTGGATGTTTTTGGAAGAATTTTTTTTATTATTATTATTGTAGTAGTAGTTATTGAAGTAGTAAAAATGACACATTAAAGGCTAAAAAGAGGATTGAAGAGAAGGTTAAAATGAGAGAAAACTCAAGAGGCATGAAGATAAAGAAGACTTTGGAAGCAAAGGTTGAAGAGATCATATCTTTTAATAATTTAGTTGATCATACACTGAATTGTCCCCCTCATCTAATCGATAGTTATTGATATTGTCCAAGAAGATCACACGTTATGCTTCAAACCATTTTAAAATATAAATCAAGATAATAAGCAACATTATTGCAATTTGCATTAAGTAACAAAGATGATACACATGAAGTTTTTCAAAAGGCAATGCAACATTGGAAAAACATGAATTTTGTTCTGACAAAAAAAAACAAGAAGAACAAAACATCACTTAAAACTAACAATTTATAATATGATCAACAACTTTTTTTAAAGGATCTAAAAAATGTATATTATAATTCTACTTGGTCAAGAACAACGTCAAATTCATCCTTGAAAGAACATTGAGTCATAGGTAAGAACATTTTTACATTTCATATTCTCGAACATTATAAATTGTAAAATGTGATACTAAGGTCGACATGTATCCTAGTAAGTTATTTTGGAAACCTAAAATTGTTTGGGCTTATAATAAGAGATATATCACTTGAGTCAATAATTAAAAATTGTCTAGTCTTACACTCTATGATGCTAAGGCTAAGGGGTCGTATGATGATAGGCCCAAAACCTATCATGATAAGTTGGTCATACAATTTTTTAATCTTACTTTCTAAAAAGCTAAAGGTTAAAGGATTATGTGGTGATAGACTCAAATTGACTAGCCTAATATCGATCCAATGTTTTAGAGGGAAAATGTTTTGTTTGTCATTAACGAATAAACTAGAAGAAAACTCATGAAATAAAATGATAAAAATAAATAAGCATTTAGAAACAAAGGTTGGACATGTCACATATTTGAATACACTAGTTAAATGAAATTTTCACCTTTAACTAAAGAAAAACTTTACATAAATCTTATTCAAATAAACATTTTTTATATGAATTTCATGTTATTTTAATATATATATTTATTTATATTTATATATATTATCTATTAAGTATTACAGAACACATGCCTTCAACATATAATAACATAAATATAAAATAGGACCCTCGTGACGTAGAAATATTAAAGGAAACCATTATGCCAAACTAGAAAACCTAACTTTCTAATACGGGTAAGAACTGAACATGAGACTAAAGACAAACTTGAGCATTCAAACATATTTTGTAAAGTAACCTATTTTTCCATTTGACTAACGCCAATAATCTACTTTTCCACAACAAAAAACATTTTTTGACAAAGCTTTTTCATTTTATCAATGTGATTTTTATTAAACTCGTCATCCTTTCCTTCAAACCATTCTAAACAATTTAACACGTTTTTCTCCTCTTCTCATCCTTTTCAATTATCCAAATCACAATGCCACGAAAAAATAATAATTGTACTGTACAGCTAATTTAAAAATAAAATTAGTTCAGATATGCAATTATCTATATAGAAAATAAAATATCAATTACTCTATAATATAGAAATATCAAACTAATTTATGACCAAACTAATTTTGAATATATTTTTTCCCTGGACATGATTCATAGACAAAAAAGTGTGTTTTTCAAGAAAAAGAAAAGTTTCCCAAACAAAATTTGTTTTCATAAACATGATTTTCGTAGTGTTACGAAACTAACAGCCACTGACTAATTTACTCTTACAGATACACTTTCCAATAATGAAACACTATTCAATGGACTTTTATGTATCTTCATTTCACAATAGACTTGAGTATATTTTAAAATAATAGACAGAAATAAAGAGGTAAAACTAAAGTTGTTGCATTATGGTGGAGTGAAGAGCTATAAGTTGGTTGGGTTGAAATTGTGCAAGTTTTGACACCGAATGAAGCAAACTATGATAAAATTGGACGGATACGAGTTAGTGGAAGTGGAAAGGGAATGGTAAGATCACAATACTAAAAAGTCAAGTGAAGAAGAGGTTTTGGTATAATTTATCCACAAAATCAGATACTTTGACATCCACTAACAAAGTCACATGTCACCTTCTGGACGGTCGACCTATAAAATGAATAAAAGAATAATAAATGACGTGGATTATAAATTGAGATGGATCTGAAGGGCGCATTTCACTTTTGCATTTCAAAATCACATTCAGAATTTGGGATTGAAAACCCTAGAGAGAGAAGCTCCACACGCCAGCGAGAAGAGCTCGATGGAGTTTCCACCGTCACTTGCCAAAACTACGTCGTTCAACGTTAACCGGATGACATTCCGCCGCTACATCGCCGATTGGAACGCTGTACCACGCGCGCGTCGCCGTTTATCGATCAATGAAGCAGATTCCGACGCTGTTCCACCGTTTATTGAGGGTAGAATCAAAACCGCCAATGCTGCGATGACCGCAAGTCCAGTAGAAGGTTAGATACTCTCTTTTTTCCTATGTTTGGGTGATTAGGGTTCCGCCACACATTAAATTTCATTCTTCTGTGGTCGCGGAACCCTAATCGCCCAAACATAGCAAAAGATAGTATCTAACCTTCTATTGGACTCGTGGTCGTCGCGACATTGGTGGTTTTGAATTCTGCCCTCAATAAACGGTGGAACAACGATGGAACAACACTGAAATCTGCTTTGTTGATCGATAAACGGTGGCGTGCTTCCAATAAAGGATGGGAAGACACTCGAACTCCAGAGATTAAACGGTACAACGTTCCAATCGGCGGTGTGGTGGCGGAATGTTCTCTGATTAACATTGAACGACACAATTTTAATAAATAACGATAGAAACCCCAACGCAATTTTGGCAAGAGACGATGGAAACCCCGTCGAGCTCTTCTCGCTTGTGTGAAGGGCTTTTCTCTTTAGGGTTTTCAACCTCAAATTCTAAATACGATTTTGAAATAAAAAAAAAGTAAAACAGACATTTCAAACCCATCATCTCAATTCATAATTCACCTCATTTATTATTTTTTATTCATTTTACAGTTAGATGACCCACAAGGCTACACGTGACGATATGTAAAAAATTTGACACATTCATAAACGTCAAAGTATCATTAACCCCACACAAAAACGCTTTATTACAAAAGTAAAGGGATGTTGAAGATTTTTAAACTTAGACTGATAAATGGTAATTATGGAGAAGCTTTTATAAAGAATTTCAGGAAATGGGAAAAGTGTAAGGAGAGAGGCATGGTCCTACATCTGCATTAATAATTTCTATATGTCATCTTCCCATCAACTCACCCCCCTTCCGCGTTCACATTACTACAAACATCTGCAGTGCACTCGACAACAATGCTGCCATCTGAATGACGTCTGAATCAAAGTATTCTACCGTAGATTTAGATCACCAGAAAACAATTTGTAAAAGTTTTATTCAATTTAAAAAAGAAAAGATTAACTTTTATTATTCTACTTTTTACCAAACAGGATAGTTTCTTTGTAGACTTGCTCAATGTTTCAAGCGAAATTTCCCTACAACTTTTCTAAGAACTGACCAACCATATACATAATAATATAATCTGATATTCTAACCATTCAAGTCAAAGTCGGTATGCCCCTTCAATAAAATTTAATTTATTGAGTGCGCCTTCTTTCGGTAAGAAACCATTAATTTATTTCATTCATGTCCACGGATCCCTAATCAAACTCAGAATAACACGAATAAAAATATTAATATATTCAAATGGATTGCGACATCACTTAATTGATTAAAGGCTCTCTAATTTTCTGTTCATAAAGTTAGAAGGGTTTAGTTAGACAATGAAAATCCTCACTAGTTGCCAAAAAGCCAACACCAGTTACACCTGTTTTCAAAAGTGGATTTATCATCCAATCACATTTTCATCTCTACACCGCGTGTTTCTGCCATTTTCTTAGTTTTCTTCATGAAGTTAAAAGTGGACATAAAACAGAAAAAAGATAAAAAAAATACTATCAGTCTTTTTAAATATTATCATTTGATCTTACAAGACATATTTTCTGTCTTATATTTACGATAAAATATATATTAATGTTAAAATATTCTATTTTCTAATTTGACTTGGCTACACAAATCAATTTCATTTAGTCCTGTTATTCCTTGTGTAGATTTTTCTTTGTGAAGTAAAGAATGATTTTATTAATTGACAATTTTCTACCATTTCACCTAAAAAAAAGTGTATTTATAGCTAATAGCTTACAAAAGGAAGGCAGGACTTGGTTTTGTTTGAACTGGGCCAAACGAACCAGTAACGAAAAATACCAAAAATTGACTTCCAATATTGACGAGAACAAGTGGATGATGGTAAATAAGAAGAGATGGTTAAAGTACCGAGTTTCCCACAAGTTCTTGATCCTACCAAAAAAACAAAACTCACTGTTTACTTTTTCTGACCAGTTTAGACCGGGATGAGGAGGATTCAGCAATGTCTTGAGAAGAGTTTGGAATTTCAGAATGTTGCAAGGCTTGCTTCAAGGCTTCCACTATCTGACTCATGGATGGTCTATCTTCTGGATTCTTCTTTAAGCAGCTATCAGCCAACTTGGCTATTTTGCGAGCTGCTTGGGGAGAATACTGGTTCCTGAGACGAGGATCCATTATCACCACGAACCTGCTGGTGTCAGCAGGATACTGTTTCACCCAATCTAGAAGCTTTTGTTCTGCAGTGGGACGGTTTCTTTCCAATGATCTTCTTCCTGTGAGGATCTCATACAGCACTACACCAAAACTCCACATGTCGCTCTGAACTTTCAGATGACCCGTTTCAATGTACTCTGGTGCAGCATACCCCTGTGTCCCAACCACCTAATAACCAAAGAATACAAAAACATAAGGACAAATCATTGGTCATGAGTTCATAACTTTTGTTGTTGTAATGAAATAGACAGGACAAGGTACGGTGTGCGCGACGGCAATTTCGACTACAACATTATTCCTTTTGAAGGTGTCAATGACATAACAAATTGTGACTGCCATTACAAATTTAAAACCTTTGGTAGGATCATAGCAATGTTGCTAAAATCACATATTAAGGGGTTGGCTAAGGTTAAATCACAAAGTCAGCTTTAGCAGTTGTGTGGATAATGAGTGTATGGATGTAAAGTGCCCATAATGTGGTGCCTTATGAAAGAGGCATTAACTGTCTGCAATGAACTTACCGCAGTGGATACATGAGTCTGATCGCCTTGTGGTCCTTCTCTAGCAAGACCAAAATCAGAGAGCTTTGGATGGAAATCCGCATCCAATAGAACATTTGAAGATTTGAAGTCTCTGTAGATCACCTTCTCGACAAAAAAAAATGAAAAGATTACCTCCCAAGACAGGAATTCAGATATAAAATCAAAGTTTATATTGGAAAATGCTACGGCATGCAACAAAGTCGAATGAAATGACAACTATATCGTCTCAACTCTTGGAAAGTACGAGACTTTTGAAGTACCTGAATTTCCAGTCCTTCATGGAGATAAGCTAATCCTTGGGCGGCACCAAGCATAATCTCCAATCTTGTTTTCCAAGGGAGAGGTGGTAAACTTTTATTGAAGAGGTGATCCTCCAAGCTCCCGTTGGGCATGAACTCGTACACCAGCAGCCGTTGGATTCCTCTTTCTCCGTCCATGGAGCAGTATCCCAAAAGCTTAACCAAATTTGGGTGATTAACAATGCCAAGAAATTGAACTTCAGCAAGCCATTCTTTATGACCCTTGGTAACAAAAAAATTACAACCATAAGAATAAAGGTACATTAGCAATGTAGAAAGCACATATTTTGATAATTCAGTGGCAAACAGTAATAAAAAGAAAATAATTTTTGTGCTTCTGGATCATTTATGCCATAAGCAGAAATAATTATCCGACTTTCTACGACACCAACCAGACAACAATGCAGAGTTGCAAATATCTCAACTATTTTTTTTATATAGAAAATATTCTTGTACTAACTGGACAGAGCTGCAAAGAATTGTGCAGTATGAGTTTTGGATCCCAAAGCATAAAATATTTCCTTCACGAGATCACAGTATGACAGACGATTAAAACTATGACCCACGATCAAAAAAATAAAGTTGACAGCGGTCAAACAGTAAAAGTTAACCACTGCAATAAAAAAGGTGTAATAATGATCACGGAATCGAGTAATCTTTGACGAAAAGCAAAAGAATAAGAGAAATTGAGGAAGGAAAAAGAAGCATGTATACCTGGAAGCCACGCGTGTTGAGCCTTTTGATAGCTACTGGAAATGGATCACCCTGGCCATCGGAGGGTCTGATGGATCCTTTATACACACTCCCGAACCCCCCTTCTCCAAGCTTCAGCGTCCTATTGAAACCTTGGGTGGCATCTCTGAGCTCCTGAAAATTGAAAACTCTGAAGCTGTGCTCTTTCTCTCTGTACAAGTCCTTCACGCTCTTGGGCGACGATAGGGAGCCGGTGGAGTTCGCGGCGCGGTTCACGGCGGGGTTTTTCTTCTTATGCAATTCGGGGGCGGATTTACACTTGTCTTTGAAGAAGAAACACTTCATCTTCTCACCATCAAATCAAAGAGAAGGAAAAATGATGAGAAGAAGAGGAAGAGAGAATTAAGGTGATGGCCCAGATGAAAAAATGGGACCTTGATTATATATTGAGGCGGTGAATTGTGATAAGAAACGAAGAGAGATGAAAAGGGAAATAAAAGTTAGGTTCCGTGAAGTGAAAGAAATATACTGAATGGGAACGATGGAGAAGAAGCAGAGGTATGGAAGTTTAAGATATTCACGAGAGAAACAAACCCGCGTAGGGGAAGAGAGAGAGAGAGAGANGAAACTAACAGCCACTGACTAATTTACTCTTACAGATACACTTTCCAATAATGAAACACTATTCAATGGACTTTTATGTATCTTCATTTCACAATAGACTTGAGTATATTTTAAAATAATAGACAGAAATAAAGAGGTAAAACTAAAGTTGTTGCATTATGGTGGAGTGAAGAGCTATAAGTTGGTTGGGTTGAAATTGTGCAAGTTTTGACACCGAATGAAGCAAACTATGATAAAATTGGACGGATACGAGTTAGTGGAAGTGGAAAGGGAATGGTAAGATCACAATACTAAAAAGTCAAGTGAAGAAGAGGTTTTGGTATAATTTATCCACAAAATCAGATACTTTGACATCCACTAACAAAGTCACATGTCACCTTCTGGACGGTCGACCTATAAAATGAATAAAAGAATAATAAATGACGTGGATTATAAATTGAGATGGATCTGAAGGGCGCATTTCACTTTTGCATTTCAAAATCACATTCAGAATTTGGGATTGAAAACCCTAGAGAGAGAAGCTCCACACGCCAGCGAGAAGAGCTCGATGGAGTTTCCACCGTCACTTGCCAAAACTACGTCGTTCAACGTTAACCGGATGACATTCCGCCGCTACATCGCCGATTGGAACGCTGTACCACGCGCGCGTCGCCGTTTATCGATCAATGAAGCAGATTCCGACGCTGTTCCACCGTTTATTGAGGGTAGAATCAAAACCGCCAATGCTGCGATGACCGCAAGTCCAGTAGAAGGTTAGATACTCTCTTTTTTCCTATGTTTGGGTGATTAGGGTTCCGCCACACATTAAATTTCATTCTTCTGTGGTCGCGGAACCCTAATCGCCCAAACATAGCAAAAGATAGTATCTAACCTTCTATTGGACTCGTGGTCGTCGCGACATTGGTGGTTTTGAATTCTGCCCTCAATAAACGGTGGAACAACGATGGAACAACACTGAAATCTGCTTTGTTGATCGATAAACGGTGGCGTGCTTCCAATAAAGGATGGGAAGACACTCGAACTCCAGAGATTAAACGGTACAACGTTCCAATCGGCGGTGTGGTGGCGGAATGTTCTCTGATTAACATTGAACGACACAATTTTGATAAATAACGATAGAAACCCCAACGCAATTTTGGCAAGAGACGATGGAAACCCCGTCGAGCTCTTCTCGCTTGTGTGAAGGGCTTTTCTCTTTAGGGTTTTCAACCTCAAATTCTAAATACGATTTTGAAATAAAAAAAAAGTAAAACAGACATTTCAAACCCATCATCTCAATTCATAATTCACCTCATTTATTATTTTTTATTCATTTTACAGTTAGATGACCCACAAGGCTACACGTGACGATATGTAAAAAATTTGACACATTCATAAACGTCAAAGTATCATTAACCCCACACAAAAACGCTTTATTACAAAAGTAAAGGGATGTTGAAGATTTTTAAACTTAGACTGATAAATGGTAATTATGGAGAAGCTTTTATAAAGAATTTCAGGAAATGGGAAAAGTGTAAGGAGAGAGGCATGGTCCTACATCTGCATTAATAATTTCTATATGTCATCTTCCCATCAACTCACCCCCCTTCCGCGTTCACATTACTACAAACATCTGCAGTGCACTCGACAACAATGCTGCCATCTGAATGACGTCTGAATCATCGTATTCTACCGTAGATTTAGATCACCAGAAAACAATTTGTAAAAGTTTTATTCAATTTAAAAAAGAAAAGATTAACTTTTATTATTCTACTTTTTACCAAACAGGATAGTTTCTTTGTAGACTTGCTCAATGTTTCAAGCGAAATTTCCCTACAACTTTTCTAAGAACTGACCAACCATATACATAATAATATAATCTGATATTCTAACCATTCAAGTCAAAGTCGGTATGCCCCTTCAATAAAATTTAATTTATTGAGTGCGCCTTCTTTCGGTAAGAAACCATTAATTTATTTCATTCATGTCCACGGATCCCTAATCAAACTCAGAATAACACGAATAAAAATATTAATATATTCAAATGGATTGCGACATCACTTAATTGATTAAAGGCTCTCTAATTTTCTGTTCATAAAGTTAGAAGGGTTTAGTTAGACAATGAAAATCCTCACTAGTTGCCAAAAAGCCAACACCAGTTACACCTGTTTTCAAAAGTGGATTTATCATCCAATCACATTTTCATCTCTACACCGCGTGTTTCTGCCATTTTCTTAGTTTTCTTCATGAAGTTAAAAGTGGACATAAAACAGAAAAAAGATAAAAAAAATACTATCAGTCTTTTTAAATATTATCATTTGATCTTACAAGACATATTTTCTGTCTTATATTTACGATAAAATATATATTAATGTTAAAATATTCTATTTTCTAATTTGACTTGGCTACACAAATCAATTTCATTTAGTCCTGTTATTCCTTGTGTAGATTTTTCTTTGTGAAGTAAAGAATGATTTTATTAATTGACAATTTTCTACAATTTCACCTAAAAAAAAGTGTATTTATAGCTAATAGCTTACAAAAGGAAGGCAGGACTTGGTTTTGTTTGAACTGGGCCAAACGAACCAGTAACGAAAAATACCAAAAATTGACTTCCAATATTGACGAGAACAAGTGGATGATGGTAAATAAGAAGAGATGGTTAAAGTACCGAGTTTCCCACAAGTTCTTGATCCTACCAAAAAAACAAAACTCACTGTTTACTTTTTCTGACCAGTTTAGACCGGGATGAGGAGGATTCAGCAATGTCTTGAGAAGAGTTTGGAATTTCAGAATGTTGCAAGGCTTGCTTCAAGGCTTCCACTATCTGACTCATGGATGGTCTATCTTCTGGATTCTTCTTTAAGCAGCTATCAGCCAACTTGGCTATTTTGCGAGCTGCTTGGGGAGAATACTGGTTCCTGAGACGAGGATCCATTATCACCACGAACCTGCTGGTGTCAGCAGGATACTGTTTCACCCAATCTAGAAGCTTTTGTTCTGCAGTGGGACGGTTTCTTTCCAATGATCTTCTTCCTGTGAGGATCTCATACAGCACTACACCAAAACTCCACATGTCGCTCTGAACTTTCAGATGACCCGTTTCAATGTACTCTGGTGCAGCATACCCCTGTGTCCCAACCACCTAATAACCAAAGAATACAAAAACATAAGGACAAATCATTGGTCATGAGTTCATAACTTTTGTTGTTGTAATGAAATAGACAGGACAAGGTACGGTGTGCGCGACGGCAATTTCGACTACAACATTATTCCTTTTGAAGGTGTCAATGACATAACAAATTGTGACTGCCATTACAAATTTTAAACCTTTGGTAGGATCATAGCAATGTTGCTAAAATCACATATTAAGGGGTTGGCTAAGGTTAAATCACAAAGTCAGCTTTAGCAGTTGTGTGGATAATGAGTGTATGGATGTAAAGTGCCCATAATGTGGTGCCTTATGAAAGAGGCATTAACTGTCTGCAATGAACTTACCGCAGTGGATACATGAGTCTGATCGCCTTGTGGTCCTTCTCTAGCAAGACCAAAATCTGAGAGCTTTGGATGGAAATCCGCATCCAATAGAACATTTGAAGATTTGAAGTCTCTGTAGATCACCTTCTCGACAAAAAAAAATGAAAAGATTACCTCCCAAGACTATATACAATCAAAGTTTATATTGGAAAATGCTACGGCATGCAACAAAGTCGAATGCAATGACAACTATATCGTCTCAACTCTTGGAAAGTACGAGACTTTTGAAGTACCTGAATTTCCAGTCCTTCATGGAGATAAGCTAATCCTTGGGCGGCACCAAGCATAATCTCCAATCTTGTTTTCCAAGGGAGAGGTGGTAAACTTTTATTGAAGAGGTGATCCTCCAAGCTCCCGTTGGGCATGAACTCGTACACCAGCAGCCGTTGGATTCCTCTTTCTCCGTCCATGGAGCAGTATCCCAAAAGCTTAACCAAATTTGGGTGATTAACAATGCCAAGAAATTGAACTTCAGCAAGCCATTCTTTATGACCCTTGGTAACAAAAAAATTACAACCATAAGAATAAAGGTACATTAGCAATGTAGAAAGCACATATTTTGATAATTCAGTGGCAAACAGTAATAAAAAGAAAATAATTTTTGTGCTTCTGGATCATTTATGCCATAAGCAGAAATAATTATCCGACTTTCTACGACACCAACCAGACAACAATGCAGAGTTGCAAATATCTCAACTATTTTTTTTATATAGAAAATATTCTTGTACTAACTGGACAGAGCTGCAAAGAATTGTGCAGTATGAGTTTTGGATCCCAAAGCATAAAATATTTCCTTCACGAGATCACAGTATGACAGACGATTAAAACTATGACCCACGATCAAAAAAATAAAGTTGACAGCGGTCAAACAGTAAAAGTTAACCACTGCAATAAAAAAGGTGTAATAATGATCACGGAATCGAGTAATCTTTGACGAAAAGCAAAAGAATAAGAGAAATTGAGGAAGGAAAAAGAAGCATGTATACCTGGAAGCCACGCGTGTTGAGCCTTTTGATAGCTACTGGAAATGGATCACCCTGGCCATCGGAGGGTCTGATGGATCCTTTATACACACTCCCGAACCCCCCTTCTCCAAGCTTCAGCGTCCTATTGAAACCTTGGGTGGCATCTCTGAGCTCCTGAAAATTGAAAACTCTGAAGCTGTGCTCTTTCTCTCTGTACAAGTCCTTCACGCTCTTGGGCGACGATAGGGAGCCGGTGGAGTTCGCGGCGCGGTTCACGGCGGGGTTTTTCTTCTTATGCAATTCGGGGGCGGATTTACACTTGTCTTTGAAGAAGAAACACTTCATCTTCTCACCATCAAATCAAAGAGAAGGAAAAATGATGAGAAGAAGAGGAAGAGAGAATTAAGGTGATGGCCCAGATGAAAAAATGGGACCTTGATTATATATTGAGGCGGTGAATTGTGATAAGAAACGAAGAGAGATGAAAAGGGAAATAAAAGTTAGGTTCCGTGAAGTGAAAGAAATATACTGAATGGGAACGATGGAGAAGAAGCAGAGGTATGGAAGTTTAAGATATTCACGAGAGAAACAAACCCGCGTAGGGGAAGAGAGAGAGAGAGAGAAAGAGAGAGACAGGAGTGAAGCGGGTTTACGACGTTGTGTGGAAGAAAGACCAAAAGACCAACCAAGAAAGACATTTCAAAGGTTAAGGGGATTTGTTGTGTGTATGCGAGCTGGAATATGAACATGTAGTTTTCTTTTGCTTTGTCACAAAAATTTCATAGCTTCCTCTGTCACATCGTTCTCAGTACAATTTTTTTTTTCTTTTTAAGTTTTTTTTTATATTATTTCTATACTAAATTTTAAAAATGCAACGATGTATTAAAAAAAATTATATATTTAAAAAAAATTAAATTTATTAATTTATTTTAAAGTCTCAATATAACATCAACACCAAAAACTGAAGAAAGAATCCAATATTTTTGGTTTTTGTAACTCAATAAAATGTTAATCTGTCTTTTTCTTCATGCCCAATATTACGGGTCACAACTTTTGAACCTTTTGACTACAACTCTCAAAATAAATTTGATGTAACTAAACAACAACAAAAAAAAAACATAAAATGAGATGGGCCAAGACAAAAACAATAGAATCTAAACTGAATTATACTTTTAGTTCAGTCTGTTTAGTTCACAGTTTAAATGAAATTAGGTTGAGTTTATCATTAATTTGTTTGTGACTATAATTAATTTCAAATCATTATCTGTGTAAAATATTCAGAAGGCTAATGTATCAAAAAAATATGTAGTAAGATTAAAACTTTCTACTTATTAAGATTATTTTTTCCTTGTTATGTTTTTTAAATTTGGCTACTCTTTCTCTTTAAAGTAAGCATGAGTTAGGCTCTGTTTGTGGTATGTGGAGATGGTGTGATTTTGAACGTCAAAGGTTGAATGGTGCACAAGTTTCAAAATGCGATGATGAATGATAGCAATGAATTTGTGTTGTTGGCATCATCAACTTTCCATTTATACAAACAAAACCTAAGTGCAAGTATATTTGAAATGCCACATATACATTCAACCCTTGGAACTTTTATTTTTAATAGTAGTGTTGTGGATGCCATTAGAGACTTTAGCAGTTTAAATCAACTTCAACTATTTAATTTTTGAAAACAATATCTTTTATCGATGCCGTTGGAGAATCAATAATCAACCCTCTCTGCAGATTAATAGTAATATTGTTTTATTTTATTTTATTTTCCTTTTCTTGATTTTACGGGAGAGAATATGTGTCTGTTATATGTTTTACGATTTTAAATAACTTGGATACTTTTTAGGGTAAATAATTTTCTTTTAATATATATTTTCTCACTGTAAATAGATTTAAAGATTAAATATAACTGATTTTAAATTACTAATGAACTAAATGATGTTATTTTACTAATTCATGTTATGCTTGACTTTTCAACTTTTTTTTGGTCTTCTTTCCATTTTTTATATTCCTAACCTCTTTTCGGATTTTGAATTAGGTCAAACTGAATTTTGGATCATCACTTTGGGAAAGCCAAATTTTAGAAGAAAAAAAAAAGAGAAGGTGTAGCCACCTTTAGTTTTTTTTTTTTTATAAATCTTAAACATTCGTATAAAAGTGTTAATTATAAATAATTTATATTTTAAAATATTATGTTTAATCTTAGTGTATATTAATTTAAAAAAGTATTCCACAAGAGTATAATTAAATAATAAAAAAATATTGGTTAAAAATTTTCTTCAATTTTCAAGATAACAAAAGGTACACGAAAAATTAATGTAGGCAAACACAATAAGAATAAGTGCATTGCTCCTTAGAAGTTTTGCATACCCAAAAAGATTTATGCTAGAAAAATCGATATGATATATGCCCTAAAGGTGTGCAGTCTTTTTAGCAGATGTTATATTACTTGTTTAATATATTGGGGGCCAAAATGAAAGGGACTTCGATGGAAAATACCTTCTTACGATCTAAAATTTCTCTATGCTTTCAAAATTACGGGATATGTTTTATTTCAACTACTTTTTAGTAAATAAAGTTTTTTCTTAATTTAAAAAATAATATAAATAGTATTTTTATAATAAATTAAACCAAACCCTCATTAAAACTATAAAATAAGTTATATAATAGAAAAATAGTTATTTATAAAAAATTGAGCATAATTATTTATTTAATAAAAAAATCATTAGTATTGTCGGTCGATTTTTATTAATAATACAATGCATTGCATTAACAGAAAATTTTACTAGTATGATTGATTCGTTCATAGGATTGGTGCATAACATTACTAATATAGCATATGATACCATTAATGTAAACTCATAATATTTACATTAAAAAAATATTTTTGTTAAATAAAGTTTATGCTAAGAACAAATTTAACAACTGCTAATGATTTTATTTTTGTGTATAGCACTTTTTTTTATGAAAAAAGTGTTAAACGGGCTCTCTTTGTTATAATTATTATTATTTGAATTTAACTTTTTAAAGTAAATAAGAAATTCCAGTAGTGAATGGGAATCAATAATTCATATTCTAATTTATTTATGACCCATGCAATATCAATTGTTGATTTCTGATCAATTAACTCTAAGGTGAATTGGTCAACTTAGAGGGTTGGGATTATTTTCATATAGAGATTAGTTTTTAAAAAAAATAAAAGAAAATTAAACACTCGTAATTTTATTAGGTATAAAAAGTAAAAGACTGATTAACTCTTTCCATTTTTCGTCGTATAGCACCGATCCCTACCAAAACAGTAAGATCGTACCAGTTCATGCTTATCGGCAGCTTAATACCCCAACGAGCCCAATCATGACAGGAGTAGTTGGCACATGAATAGACGGTCATGACACAGTGAATTAGTCACCTAGAAAAAAGTTCTTCAACTCATGACCCCAATTGGACCACAGTCCCTAGTCCCTACAAATCCTCAGTCAACGTCAAAATCACCATCTTATCAAAAGTCAAGCTACCAGCCACTAGAAGACAGGAACCACGTAAAATAATAATTTTGCAACCAAATAGGTTGTCTTACTTTCTGCAATAAAAAAAAATAATCCCCATAACCTTGATGGGCTCATCATGGATCAATGGAATGTCAACCATGCGTGACAGAGCAATGTGGACATCGATTAAAACAAAAACAAGGGACTTGCAAGATTTAAACATGATAAATCAGTGCTTATATTATAAATTGATAATACTAGGTAGGTTTTTTAGAAGTGAAAGTATACAGTAAATAGCACCGTACATTAAACGATTGACAGAAAGACAACCAACAAAGAATCTCGAGGGCCCATTTGTTTGGCTTTCCCTGTGATTCGACAGACAGAACCTGTATAGTAGTAAAAATGGTTCGGTTCAAGAAAAAGTCCAGCGTGCATTCCTAGACCCACGTTCTATTATGCATCAGGCCAACCAACCCCTCTTCTAATATTATGTAATAACAAACTCAATTAATGGCAACTGTGTTTCTGGTAATAACTTCATCCGATGTCATCACCATCAAACCAAAGAGCGTCAAATCAATTTGGTCAGGTCATAAACATGATCATTTTAGTGTCCTCAACGCATTTGTCATAAGCTTATCAGTCATCATCATGTTCATTTTAACTCTTCAACTGTGACTCCAAGGCAGTCTTCGGTTCTGAACTGGAGGAGCCAGTCCTGGAATGTCGCGAATGTCCTCCTTGTTCTCCGGGTGCACAAGCTGAAATTTTAAAAGAATTCATAATAATTTGAGCACTGTCAGAAGATTTAATCAATAAAAATGAGCTGTTCGGCAATAAATATCGAAGGTGGCTTCTGGAATGAAACTTTTCACCAAAAAGAAAAATGGCATTCCAAATGGTCACGTTCGTAACTATATTTAAATTTTAGAACTTCTTTCACCAGCTTTAACTGCCCTGGACTCAATCAAGGATATTTTTGTTTTAAATCCAATGCCACCGGCATTTTGGAGGATGAATTGAAGTGTATGGGGACTAGTTTTTTTGGCACCGTAATGGTGAAAACAATCTCTTTCAAACATACTGCAAATAAATTTTGGAAATGTCTTTTATGATAATTGTCACATGGCTGCATCGATCAATAACAAAAAAAAATGAACCATAGCATATCACATATAAATGCATAAACTAATGAAGGCCATCAAATTCTGTATCCAGTGAAGGACTTGGAAACGGAAGTTCTTTTTCATGGTTAATCGATGAATAAATATAATATGCTTCCGTAAGCAACACATACATCCTTACACATTGTCAAGCAATTTTTACCGTTAACTAGAAAAAAGAATTCACGACCCAATAACTTCACCTTTGGTTAAAAATTCATATTCTCAACCTTTACTATAATGATAGCAATTACTCCAATGATAATAAGAAGTAGCACCATAATACACTTGTCAGTAGCAACCAATTATAAAAGCACCTATACGTTAGATGAATGATTCATATATATATATATATATATATATATATATATATATATATAG
>NW_025903099.1:119058-129572 GCF_018835915.1 Vigna umbellata
ATATATATATATATATATATATATAGTAACTACATTGCAATGAAATGATGTGAATTCTGTAGAAATTGACCCGCCTACCGATTTCCTTGACCAATTCGGATGCTTTCTTTAAAGAGAAATGGATCGAATCCAGCTCATTGACAACTCTGCTCATTTGTTCCGTCTATACATAGAAGAGTGTACACTTAAACCCATGTCGAATTCAAGTATTTTTTTCTTCGTTAGTTTTGGGGTATGGGACTACGCATAAGATTCATACCTGAGCCTTAAGAGCTGCTGCAGTCTCTGTACCAACATTTATTGTTTCTTGAACGACCTAAGAGCAATCAACTTCCTATCAGCAAACTTCCCCTTTTATCCACAAGAGGAAAGCAGAAATTATATGAAAAGAATATTCAAATTAAACATCAAGAATTTTTCATTCCACAACTTTCTCATCCCTTCAAACTTCGAGTGGATAGAGAGTTTAATGGTGGCCTTTCAGGTTAGTTACACATAAAATGCAAGTCTTTACCACATAAAGTTCAACAATGCATAAGTTCTCTAATTGCTACGCTGGTCTAAATGAGTATACTATGTCATACAAAAACCGTACAATTATCTTAAAGACAAAAAGGATATGCTTCGTTTGAACAAGGGGTAAGGTTTGTCGTCCTACAACAGAAGGGGTCTTGGATGGAAACTCATTTATGATATCAAACAACCAGCAATGCTTAAACCTGGTTGGAAAATGTTAGTTGTCAACTGAATGGGAAAAATCATTCAAGCAAGGGTTATGAGAAGAGTTAAGCCTTCTAGCTCCTTCCTTCTATTCCGGCAGGGATAAAATACAATATTGAGGAAGTTCTTAATCACATTACAAGAAGCCAGTTAGGAGATGGGAAGAACATCAACTTTTGGGTAGATACGAGGCTCTCTAGGCCTATTGTAGAAACTCTAAATATTTCCTGACAATTTCATTCTTTGAAAGCTTCTGTTGCAGATTTTATTCGGAATCATAAATGAAATATCCCTGGAATGGTTGCTGTGAGGTCAGTAGAATTTCTATTCCTTTTTGTGACAGCCAAGATTGTATGACATGGGAAAATACAACTGATGGCATGCATTCAATGAAACAAGGATAAAAGCAGATAAAAAGGGTATGGACAGATCATGGCTAAAACAAAAAAACATCTGGAACAAGGCAATCTCTCCTTCTAAATCATTCACAGCCATAGTTGTCGGCATGAGGAAACAGCTGGTCATATCTTTCTTCACTGCCCTTTTTCTGCCAGGTTGTGGAATTGACTTTACCATTTTATCAGAATTCCCATTGATCACTCTTCTCTTGGAATCTACATGGTATGTTATAAAAAGACGGAGAGATCAGCCGAGGACCATTATCTAAGCTGTGGTAGTTGGTATTATTAATGAAATAGGGATCAGCAGAAATAAATTGAGGTTTGACAATGGTAGGATAGATTATCATTACCTGAAGAAGAGAATTTCTGCAAATGCTAATCTTGCAGGTAGTTCTTGTGCTGGTATTGTGAATAACAATATTAAATTGATATAATAAAAGCCTTTGTTGTATCTGGACATCCTTATCAAGATTATTCAAGTCGGGTGGGTAATGTAACACTGGTGTGGTATGTAGAGGCTTCCCTGAACCAGCTGCTTGTGTTGGAATTTTCAGAAATAATTTGACTACTGTGCTTTGGGATGCTTTGCTGCTCCACTTGGCGTTAAGGATGCCTTTACATTGAAATTATGAGTGCTATTTGTCAAAACGATGCAGCAGGATGATTAACGTGTTTGGACAAAAAAACAAAATGACGGTATGAATTGATTTCTTATGTTTTAAAATAATTTTTTTTCTCTCTTTTTAAACTTACTTAACAGATAATATCAACCTCAATAAAGGGGATAAGGAAGAGAGAAAATTGCACAAATAATTTTATACTGGTTCAAATCAAAGTATCCTACATCCAGTTGCTAATCCCAAACAGAGATTATCTATCCACTATCACAAAATCAATAAACTCGTTATAGTCACAAAGAAAAACAAGTTTAAGGGTTTAGAAACACCTCTCATGTTACCTTAGGAGATGAAACTCACTTTCCCTCAAGACCACAAGGGATGAACACCTGATAAACACTTCCTTTGAATCTTCACAAAGGATGACAGACTTCACTCAACAACTACAACAAGACTCAATCACACTCCAATGAAAGTTCTTGCTTTTGCCAACACCAAGTTCTCAAAGCTAAAACACAACATAACCCCTAGGTCACACCTTTTCAATTTAAAACAAAAACAGTTGTGTGTTAGAATGAAAGTCTAAAACATCTTTATAAAGACCTCACTCAAGGACACCTCCAAAAATCCATTGTCAGCTTTTTCTCGCGTAATAATCGATTATCCACTTATGGTAATTGATTATGTATTTAATGAATGAACAACTGCCAAAAACATGCTAAAAATCTCCAATGGCTAGTTGTAATAATCGATTATGGTAAGTCAATCGATTTGGTAATCGATGATTCCACAGCCAAAATGAGTTTTTAACAATCTTTAAAAACCTCTATCTATGTGATAATCGATTATCTTAAGTAGTTAATCAATTATTGAAGAGCTTTTTGATTCCAAAACAAATTTTAAAGCATAATTTACATGGAATCAACAACATATAAAGCCCTACACATAAAACTACTCATTACAAAAGTTTTAACACATAAAACAATACTTCATGAAAGTCTTCTTGCAAAGTGAGCACTTGAGATTTTATTTGAGCATCATCAAAACTTCTATGCTTCATGATTTTACTAACAATCTCCCCTTTTTTTATGATGATCAAAACTTCTTTAATTTAAAGTTTTTTGTAACCTATACTCATAATTTAAATGTGCAAGTTTTTATTAATTTAAAAACAAGAGGAATAAAATAGAACAATGCAAACTAATACAAAGGAGATCTAGCATTCATCACTACTTTGGTCATCTACAGGATTTATGTAGTCTTCTAAAACCTGGACCTAAAGTCTATATTCCTAATAAGGGTGCAAATTTCTTTATGCCTAGAGGCCTGAAGAATGGATATTTCAGATAGTTGACTAGAGATACTCTCTAAAGAATAAGAGAAACTAGCAGGACCAAGAACTGAAGGTCTAGCTATGTCTGGGGCGTCTGCCATTTGTTGGTCTTCGTCTCCAAAACCTTCATTTGGCCCTTAGAGAGTTCAATTCGTTTATGGTCTATATTTGTGGCATGCCTGCATTGCAACATAGCACACACTAGAATTGGTCATCGATATCAAGGAATACATCCACTAGTCAGAATATAATGACTTTCGAAGTTGCAGGAGCAATAAAAAACTAGGTCTGCCTAACGGGATAAATGAATAGCTTATACTTTGTTTTAACTTACTTCTTTTTTAAAGCAACATATGAATTTAACTCTTTGAACTGCAACAAAAGTAGAAGATGCTTGTAAGTAACATTTGTTATGGAAACCAATAAACCTAAAATGCAAAAACATATCAATTAAAATATCATCGGGAAAAATATCCAGAAGCAGCTGACCATTGACTGGATCCTAAAGTCTATATTCCTAATAACTCTCATTCAACATTTTGTTGGTTTCTCTGTCGAAGTTATTCTCCAAAGCTTTGACTTCCTTATCGAACTCCATGGTAAGCCTGCAAAATGAGATCCAACCATAAACACACTAGCGAAGCAGCCACGGCAAAATCTCAAATCCAAGGTGTGCTCCAATGCCAAACGATTATCAGGAAAATCACACGATCAGACTTTGGAACACAAATTAAAACCTCACACGGTATGTACAGGTTTCTGGTCATGAATTTTCAGTATTACAGATGTGAAAATTGTGACAGATTATACAGGCTCTCTTGCACAGAGCTCGCATCAATGTGAGACAAATGCAATTCGAATTCGCGAAGTGTAAACGACATAATCGAAACTCTATAACAAATTATTCGTATGTGGAATGTGAAAAATACCGTTTACATTCTCGCATTTTCTCCGTGAGCTCTTCCAACTACCTGCTCTGTCTATTCGAATCCTTAATCCTCTTCAACTTCTGAAATACATTTCTGCAACAGCAACAACAAGACCAACGTATGAGAAAACAATGTAGGAACGGAACACGAAAGGAAGCAAGGAGGTTGAGGTTCTGACGATAGAACGCGGAAATTATCGGCGATGTGCCCCTCGATCTCGGTCAGGTCCTCGCTGATCGCCGACAATTGATCCATCTCGCAGGGAGATCTGAGGCAGAGAGGGCTGTTTGGATGAGGCCTTTAGGAGTGAGAGGAAACGAGGAATGCGGGTCAGATTTCGCGTTGCTCCCAAACAGCGCGCTGTGCGGTTGGGGCGGGATCTTCAGTGTCTGTTCATTCTCTTCGAGAAGGAACAGACAAAAATTATTGGGGTTTTCTTCCCTCCTCTCCCTCGTGCTTTGTTTATTTTTATTTTTATTTTTATTTTTATTTTATTTTGTTTACTTCAGTGTTCTGAGTTATTTTTTCTAATATTTACTCTTATATTTTTAATTTAAACGTTAAGTTAAATTTAAATCGCTACTACTAGGTTTAGTATTCCATGATGGTGGGTAATTATTTCGTTGTGTATGAAGTGTGCTGTATTTCCAAATCAACACTTTCTATTTTCTTTAACAGGTCAAGAAACTAACATATACTATTCTTAAAACAGTTCATATTAAATTATTTTACAAACTAAAAGTATCATTATAAGTAATATTTGTTAATATGCACTCAATTAAGAAGTTTTAATTTGACTTTGTTCTAAAAGATTTTAGACAAAATTTAACAAATTGAAAGTGAAAACATTTATTATTTAACTAAAAAGGAGTAAATATGGAAAAAGAAAAAAAAAAGTGAAACTATCTATTGAATATCATAATACTCAATGTTTTTAACGTATTCTTACCATGACTCTTGACAGAGAAACTATATTTGTTAATTCTTTAAATAAAACAAACTCGTTTACTTGTGTGATTTTTAATGTGTTTGTTAATTATAAAATATCTAAAATTACAGTAACGAAATGATTCTAAAAAAAATAAAAATGTAACATCTCATTTAATATTATAAAATTATTAAATAAAATATTAAATATTTTATAATATATAACACATATATTAAAAAAATATATAATATTAGTATAGTTATATGTCTTAATAATTATAAAAACATAATATATGTATACATCAAATGAATATTATAAAAGCTTTTTTTAATGAAGGAATTTTTATATAACAAATTAGATAAAAGTACACAAGTACACAACTATTTCACTGCATCATCTTTGATTGAACATGATGGTGGACTTTGGACTATTAAAAAAATTTCTCTACAAGCTATTAGTTTTTATCCATCGTAACCTCCTTCATCTATCTATAAATATATGCATTTTACTTTTTTTTAAATACAACTTAATATTTAATCTCTCTCACTTTCTCTCTTTGTTATTTTTGACATATTAAATAAATTCAAAAAATTTTATCATATTTTAAGGACTTGCTGAAACATTTTTAAAGAAAATAAACTCACACTCATAAATTTTGTTTATGTTTTTGTCATAAGTAATTATTAAATTTCTATTTTGCACTCTTGAACTTACCTTCTAATCTTCTCTCTGCTTCTCACTGCTTCTCTCTGCTTCTCTCTGCTATTCTTGACACTCATGTTTTTGTCTTATCACTAATCACCACTTTGTTTAGACATGTTAAATCTGATTGGGTTTAAACTTTCAACTACTCCAAAAGGACATTAATATAGCTGTTGTTCATCGCTACATTGATTAAGAACAAGGGTTTTCTCTTACTCCAAATTTTATAATACAAGTGTCATACAACATAATTGGTGGTTGCTATTCAAAAAATGAATTTTTATATTGCAATAAATAAATGTGATTATTGAAAAACATGAAGGAAAATTGTACTTATATCTTATTTTTTTATTTTCGTTAATGTCTTTTTGAGTATATTGTTTTATTAATTTCATTTATCCATTATTACAGATTTTATTATTTTGTAATTGAAAGTTGTTGTTGGTTAGTTTATTAAATTATAAAATTAGTTTTAAACTATTATGTTTAAAGACAATTATTTTAAGTACATTATATATATTTTTTTAAATGTACATGCACTAAGATAAAAACAGCGTTAAAGACCGTTTAACCACTGAATACCAACGTTAAAGACTGATGACATTTTTGTAAATAAATACAATTATTAAACGTCGTTTAGAATGATAATTCGACGTAAAAGGATATAAAACGTTGAATGTCTTGACGTCAAAAGGTTAGTGAATTCAATAAAAATTTGAGCGGGAGATTGAAAATTCATTCACTTTATCTCTTAGCGCGCGGGATCCTTTTTTTTTTTCTCAAACTTTTCTCGAATGAAGTTTGACAACCATCACATGTAATCTTTCTTTTATTGATACAAATGCATGTTAATTAACTACTTTATATATTATTTTTGTTTGTTTTGACCTATTATTTTCGTGTTCTTGTCCTTCGTAGGCACATTTTGCTTTCATTGTTGCGGGAGACGACACTTTATTCCGACAAAACCACTTTTTAAAGTTTAGTTTTCGTTTTCGTTTTGAAAAACTTATTTGTTGAACTTGTTTATTGTTTTTTTGTGTTGAATTTGTTTGTTGTTGTTTGGTATAACTTATTTATTGTTGTTGTTTGATTCAACTTGTTTGTTGTTTTTTTGTTGAACTTGTTTGTTGTTGTTGTTTGATTGAACTTGTTTGTCGTTGGTTATTGTTGTTTGTTGTTGATACTGTATTACACATTCATAGTTTTTGACCAAAGTTTTCTGCTTTTCAGGTCTTATAGAGTTGTAAAAAAGTATCACAATTAATTAAAAAAAACAAAAAAATTGATTAAAGTCGTATATTGACAAAATTCGACGTTAATTTAACATATTGTTCGCAAGTTCGCCGTTCGCAAGTTCGTCATTAAAAGCTCAAAATATTTGACTTTGTACGCTATTTTTATACTAGTAAAAATAAGTCAATAAAAAAGAGTGTAACTTAATATTACTTTTGAAAAAAAATCAATAAAGACTATGGTCTACCCATGGACTTAAGCATCAGACTCGCTGTGGAAACAGAAAAAAAAAACTTAATGTAAAAATTGTAAGTAAAAATTTGATAAATTTTAAAAGATAAAAACTAAAATTGAACTTTAACTATGTGTACAATTGATGTAATGAAGGTAGTGAGTGTATTCAATCCTATAATACGATTAAACAAGAATTTTAGCCAAATGAAAACTAAACTACTTGTAAATAATACTTAATTGATAAACATAGTATAATTATNCATCTCGCAGGGAGATCTGAGGCAGAGAGGGCTGTTTGGATGAGGCCTTTAGGAGTGAGAGGAAACGAGGAATGCGGGTCAGATTTCGCGTTGCTCCCAAACAGCGCGCTGTGCGGTTGGGGCGGGATCTTCAGTGTCTGTTCATTCTCTTCGAGAAGGAACAGACAAAAATTATTGGGGTTTTCTTCCCTCCTCTCCCTCGTGCTTTGTTTATTTTTATTTTTATTTTTATTTTTATTTTATTTTGTTTACTTCAGTGTTCTGAGTTATTTTTTCTAATATTTACTCTTATATTTTTAATTTAAACGTTAAGTTAAATTTAAATCGCTACTACTAGGTTTAGTATTCCATGATGGTGGGTAATTATTTCGTTGTGTATGAAGTGTGCTGTATTTCCAAATCAACACTTTCTATTTTCTTTAACAGGTCAAGAAACTAACATATACTATTCTTAAAACAGTTCATATTAAATTATTTTACAAACTAAAAGTATCATTATAAGTAATATTTGTTAATATGCACTCAATTAAGAAGTTTTAATTTGACTTTGTTCTAAAAGATTTTAGACAAAATTTAACAAATTGAAAGTGAAAACATTTATTATTTAACTAAAAAGGAGTAAATATGGAAAAAGAAAAAAAAAAGTGAAACTATCTATTGAATATCATAATACTCAATGTTTTTAACGTATTCTTACCATGACTCTTGACAGAGAAACTATATTTGTTAATTCTTTAAATAAAACAAACTCGTTTACTTGTGTGATTTTTAATGTGTTTGTTAATTATAAAATATCTAAAATTACAGTAACGAAATGATTTAAAAAAAATAAAAATGTAACATCTCATTTAATATTATAAAATTATTAAATAAAATATTAAATATTTTATAATATATAACACATATATTAAAAATATATATAATATTAGTATAGTTATATGTCTTAATAATTATAAAAACATAATATATGTATACATCAAATGAATATTATAAAAGCTTTTTTTAATGAAGGAATTTTTATATAACAAATTAGATAAAAGTACACAAGTACACAACTATTTCACTGCATCATCTTTGATTGAACATGATGGTGGACTTTGGACTATTAAAAAAATTTCTCTACAAGCTATTAGTTTTTATCCATCGTAACCTCCTTCATCTATCTATAAATATATGCATTTTACTTTTTTTTAAATACAACTTAATATTTAATCTCTCTCACTTTCTCTCTTTGTTATTTTTGACATATTAAATAAATTCAAAAAATTTTATCATATTTTAAGGACTTGCTGAAACATTTTTAAAGAAAATAAACTCACACTCATAAATTTTGTTTATGTTTTTGTCATAAGTAATTATTAAATTTCTATTTTGCACTCTTGAACTTACCTTCTAATCTTCTCTCTGCTTCTCACTGCTTCTCTCTGCTTCTCTCTGCTATTCTTGACACTCATGTTTTTGTCTTATCACTAATCACCACTTTGTTTAGACATGTTAAATCTGATTGGGTTTAAACTTTCAACTACTCCAAAAGGACATTAATATAGCTGTTGTTCATCGCTACATTGATTAAGAACAAGGGTTTTCTCTTACTCCAAATTTTATAATACAAGTGTCATACAACATAATTGGTGGTTGCTATTCAAAAAATGAATTTTTATATTGCAATAAATAAATGTGATTATTGAAAAACATGAAGGAAAATTGTACTTATATCTTATTTTTTTATTTTCGTTAATGTCTTTTTGAGTATATTGTTTTATTAATTTCATTTATCCATTATTACAGATTTTATTATTTTGTAATTGAAAGTTGTTGTTGGTTAGTTTATTAAATTATAAAATTAGTTTTAAACTATTATGTTTAAAGACAATTATTAAGTATATTATATATTTTTTAAAATGTACATGCACTAAGACAAAAACAGCGTATAACGTCCAACCACTGAATACCAACGTTAAAGACCGATGACATTTTTGTAAATAAATACAATTATTAAACGTCGTTTAGAATGGTAATTCAATGTAAAAGGATATAAAACGTTGAATGTCTTGACATCAAAATGTTAGTGAATTCAATAAAAATTTGAGCAGGAGATTGAAAATTCATTCACTTTATCTCTTAGCGCGCGGGATCCTCTTTTTTTTCTCAAACTTTTCTCGAATGAAGTTTGACGATCATCACATGTAATCTTTCTTTTATTGATACAAATGCATGTTAATTAACTACTTTATATATGATTTTTGTTTGTTTTCACCTATTATTTTCGTGCTCTTGTCCTTCATATGTGCATTTTGCTTTCTCTATTGCGGGTGACGACACTTTATTCCGACAAAACCACTTTTTAAAGTTTAGTTTTCGTTTTGAAAAACTTATTTGTTGAACTTGTTTATTGTTTTTTTTGTTGAATTTGTTTGTTGTTGTTTGGTAGAACTTATTTGTTGTTGTTGTTTGATTCAACTTGTTTGTTGTTTTTCTGTTGAATTTGTTTGTTGTTGTTGTTTGATTGAACTTGTTTCTCGTTGGTTATTGTTGTTTGTTGTTGATACTGTATTACACATTCATAGTTTTTGCTTTAAAAATACCAAAGTTTTATGTTTTTCAGGTCTTATAGAGTTGTAAAAAAGTATCACAATTAATTAAAAAAAACAAAAAAAATTGATTAAAGTCGTATATTAACAAAACTCGACGTTAATTTAACGTCTACTGACGTTGTTCACAAGTTCGCCGTTTACAAGTTCGCCGTTAAAAGCTCAAAATATTTGACGGGTTACGCTATTTTTATACTAGTAAAAATAAGTCAATAAAAAAGAGTGTAACTTAATATTACTTTTGAAAAGAAATCAATAAAGGCACATGGACTTAAGCATCAGACGCTGTGGAACAGAAAAAAAAAACTTAATGTAAAAATTGTAAGTAAAAAAATTGATAAATTTTAAAAGATAAAAACTAAAATTGAACTTTAAGTATGTCAATGGTTGTACAATTGATGTAATGAAGTTAGTGAGTGTATTCAATCCTATAATACGATCAAGAATTTTAGCCAAATGAAAACTAAACTACTTGTAAATAATACTTAATTGATAAACATAGTATAACTATTTCATCCATTAACAGGATATATATATATATATATATATATATATATGAACGC
>NW_025903103.1:0-19524 GCF_018835915.1 Vigna umbellata
AGTGCATTGTGGTTTTCCTTTTCTAAAACATATGTCATGCATTCCAGATAAGATCTAATGTAAAACACAGTGAATTGCAGCAATGACAGAATCAACACAAACATGTTCTCAAATAATCATAAACATGAAAGTAATGAACATGTAACACATAATACACATGTGTTATTAAATTATGTGTTGTCATTCATTAAAAAAACTAGAAGCTCTGAGATTGTAGGTTCTAACTAAACCAGTGCTCCCCCCCTTTCAATAATCTCAACAATTAACAATGGAGATAGGAGACGAGAAAGTGTGCTTCCACATGTTGGAAGCTGGGAAGCACTCGATTAAAGATCATTCTTTGTTTTGTATTGACTTATCAAGTGATGTTGTAAACACTTTTTCTTTTAGTTTCTTAGACATTTTTTTGAACTTTTTCTCCATCTTTGGATTTTTCTTTTTCAAAAATGTCGTGCCTAATTTTGGAAGAGAAAGAAAACTGTAAAGAAAGTGATATTGAGGACGCGATGTCAACAGATGATATCTCTATAACGTCCAAGTGTGATGTTGAGGTGGCTGAGATTACCTTAGGCAGTAAAATGTTGCCATCTGTGGTACAACCACCCATTTTGGAGTTGAAACCCTTACCATCTCATTTGAAATATGCTTATTTTGAGAAGATGGGAAACTTGTTTTATATTCGCATTGTTATGATTAAGCAGGAAAAAAAACAACTATTATAGGTATCAAATATCACAATGAAACAGCAATACGTGGACTTAGCAGATATTCCTGGTATTATTCCATTTAGTTGATGCACTAGAATACAGTTGGAGGAGGATGTAAACAAAGGTGGAGACAAAACTCAAAAAAGATAAATCAATAAACTGTTGGGAGGTTGTGTAAAGAAAGAGGACACCAAGTTGCTCACAAACAAGGTATTATATGCCCTATCTAAGAGCACGTGGGTGAGTCTTATGCATGGGGTTCCAAAGAAATACAGGAATCCAATGGTCAAGAACAGCAGAAGGACAAGTTGACTCTATCAGGACAGAAAGTGGGGCACATAATTTAGTAGTTGACCATCTAGTAGGAATTAAAAAGGGAAAAGATAACATCTTATGTGGATGAATTTTTCGATGAAGTCCTACTAGCATTCCTTCCACCCTCCATGAAGGAGGTAAGTACCCTCATACTTTTTCTTTGCATTCTATATATAATGCAACATTGAGGATAATGCATAGTTTAGTGTGGGGTTTAAGGAAACAATTATTTGTTCCCCATTTTGTTTGTTTTTAAAAAAAAACATTTGCAAGGATTTGAGAGTTGTAAATAAGTAACTGGGAGATCATGAATTCACGAGAAAAAAAATGAGTCATGTTGATATGAGTGGATTGCTTTTATGATTTGCTGATTGAGTTGACTTGACAATTTCCTGATTAAATCTTTTGTGAAAGGAATTTGAACCATGTGAGTTTTGGGCCTAATGATAATAATGGGCCATCATGTGCCATACTTATTTTTCTTGAGTGATTTGCCCATGTTTTGTTGGTACTCTATTATTTAACTTGATTTTGTGTTGTGCAACTAAGGTGAATATGCATGATTTGATATGATTGAGGCATTTCTTGTTTTAGTTACTTGGCCAAATAAACTTGCCTAACATTATTCCATTGGAAAACCCTTTGAGCCTTAAGACTATTTTCCTTGTTTTTAGTCATTGTCAAATGAGAAAAGAAGAAAAATCATATGCTCCTTACCTTAGGAAAGAAGAAAGAGTAATGGATTGTGTTAGAAGTAAGTGGTGAATAAGTGTGTGGGTGAGTACCTCACCCAAAAATAAAATAAGATGGGCCAAAAAGGAAGATGAAAAGTCATAGTTTTGAAAAAAAAAAAAAAAAGGAAAAGAGAAAAAAAATTTATGTGATTGAACTACTTGCTTGCAGGTTTCATATGATCAAGGTCATCTTTTGTTATCCCTTCTTTTTAGCCTACACATGATTTTAGCCCAATGAAAAGAGAACAATTTGTTCTAACCTTTGAAACTTGAACCTTAAGCATGTTTTTAAAACCCTTTTTGAAAATCTTTACCTTGAGTTAAGTTGAGAAAAATTGTGAGGTATTGATGAAGGTTCAAGTTTGGGGTTGCTGGGAAATTTGAGAAAAGAGATCAAAAGAAAAAGTATTGAGCTAAGCAATGAGCAAATGGAAAGTAAAAGTAAAAGAAAGGAAAAATGAAAAGAAAGAAAAGAAAAGCTCAATGCAAGGGAAAGTTGGGATGGTTCTGGGAAGGAGAGATTGTGTTTGAATGATGAAATCATAGATGTCTCTCTTAACTCAAGGATTTTGTTGTCCAGAAAAAAAAATTTTCTCCTTAGCCCAGCCATGCTACAAGCCAAGAGAAGACCTTGTGATGAAAACTTGCTTGTGAGTATGATTGATTGTGGTTAAATGAAATGCAAAGTTAATTTGTGTGACACTGTGATAGCAGAGTGAAAGAGACACCAACCCCTCACTATATACCTGTGAGTTTGAGTGATACACTATTGAGTGCTTGAGTGATACACTTTTGAGTGCCTGAGTGAAATAGTTTCCTTCGTGAGGAGTAGTTCTTTGAATTCATGATTTCATCTTCGCTTGGTTGATTGATCATTCTTAAGGTTAGCAACTGTTGAAGTACATGAGCATCACATTAAGTTTGATTGAATTAAGGCATTTGTACACCTTGACTGACATTTTTATGATGATAAAAGTGATTACTTGTCTTGGAAGAAAAAAAAAGTTTCGGAATAAGTTGAGCCATTGTAGTAATTCTTGAAGAAAGCTAAGTACATTTTGTATTGCTTGAGGACAAGAAAAGTTCTAAGTTTGGGGTTGTGATAATAGTTGAAAATGTTGTTATCTGTGATGTGATTTTGATACTAAATGCACCTTTTTCTACTTAGAAACTTGCTTAAAATCATGTTTTTCTGTTAAGTTGTGTGAATATGAGAGTTGAGGTTGAACTTAAGGATTTTATGACTAATTTCCCTTATTTTGTAGGATATGAGATAATATGGAAGCAGAGCTGAAGCGTCAAGGAGATGGAGCTCAGAAAGAGTTGAAAAAGCACCAGAAAGTAGGAAGGCCCGAAGCTTGAGCGCCCTTTTTGGAGCCCTCAGCGCCAAAGCCTACGGCACACCGCCTGGGCACCCTTTTTGGGGCGCTGAGCGCCACTTTCTTGAAGAACCACGCCTGTTTGCCCTTCAAGTGAAGCTAAGCGCCAGTTTTGGTATCGCAGCACGCCTGGGCGCCCTTTCTAGGGCTCTAAGCACCATTTTTCCTATACCATGCCTGCTTTCCCTCTGAGTCAAGCTGAGCATTAGTTTTGGTATCACAGCACGCTCGAGCGCCCTAAGTGGGGAGTTGAGCGCCAGCGAGATGGGCTTGGGCTTTGTTTATGTCTTGATTCCACTCTATTTAAAGGACCCAGACGCCCTAGGTTTTGTATCTTTGGCAGAGGAGGCACAACAACACATTATTCCACTCTTTGAAGCCGGATTTGGATGTGGGAGCTTCCATCTTCAACTTTTAGAGTTTTTCTATCTCATTATTCTCCATTGTACATCTAGTTTCTCCATGATAAAGGGGAACTAACTTCTATTTGTTGTTGAGGGATGATGTAACATTATGAACTCTCATGTATTTGAATTGATTGTTAATAATTTATGCTTCTTTCATTAACTGTTAGGGTAATTCTTGTGTGATCAATGCTCGCTTCAAGCATGAGTGTCGGGAGGTTCCTTACAATTCAGGTTCTTGTAGAATTATTCCCAAGAGCAGTATTTCTCAGGGATGGGGGTATGAGTCGTGGTCGTCTTAAGCTCCTGATCTTCAGAATTAATTATTAGGAATGCTAGGAATTGTATGAACTAGTAATTAAGGATAGCCTTTCTTCACCGAGGGATCGGGTTTTAAGTAATTTAGTGAGTGACATTAACTTTAATGAAAAAAGAAGAATTTTTATATACATGAGAGTAAACTGGGTGAAATCTAATCCCAACAACATATTCATCTCATAACCTAAACCTCATCCGTTCATCGGTGTGCTACTCTTCAATTGATCAAAACTGCATTCATATTTAGTTTTCTATATTTGCATTCTAAACCAATGATTTTGTTCTTTTTAAGTCTTAATTAATCGAGTTATCACACGACTATCTAGTGTCGAGAGTCTCTTGGGACACGATAATTGGTCTTACCATTTTATATTACTTGTACGATTCGGTACACTTGTCGAAGTCTCAACAATTATCATGATACAACTTAATGGGAGGCATATGTATATCCTAAATTGTGGATAGGCAATCTGAGCCACAAACCTTTTGGATGAGGAAATTGAACACTAATGAAAAAATAACTTCTTGTGATGACTTATTATGCCAGTTATAATCTACCCAGCATAATAAGTGATGCAATGACAAAATTATAAATATGATAAAACTTTTTATGTTGGTTATGAATAGAACTGACATAGAAAATGGATGCAATGGTATTTTCGTAATAAAGTAGAAGACTTCCTATGTCGGTATAAGACTTTCTATGTCGATTATCATTAGAACCAATATAGAGAGAGGATGTGGTGACAATTTTATAATAAAGTAAAAGATATTTTATGTCGTTTATACCTAAAACCAACAAAAAAAGTAGGTGTTTATATTATTTTTAATTTAAAAAATAGACAATATATCGGTTCTTCATTATAACTAACATAAAGTCTTTAATTTTCATTTTTCCCCTTTATCCTCCTCGTCCTACACTTCACTATTGTGCTTAGATTATTCTCTTCCCTCTCACTGCTTTCCCTCTTGTTAGTGGCTCTCATCTTCTCCTTCTCGTTGGTAGTCATTTTCGTTATCGTAAAGCTCACTCTCGTAGAGGCCTATCTCGCTCTCTTAGACCCTTAGCGGTCTAGCAATTGCTCTCGCATATGTTGTGTTTAGAGTTTGGATATTTCCTATCTTATGGGCCCTCCACAAGTTTCAGTCTTCATCGTAGTGGTCTCATCGTTATCCTTGGTTGTTATCTTCTCCCTCTCTCTCACTTTGTTTCACTTCTTCTGATTTTCAAGTTAGGCATTCTGATTTATGAAATTAGTTATTTGATAGCATATGACTACTTGGCTGGTTTTAGGTCTATTGATTTATGAAATCATTTGTCAAATAAAACAACGCAGAGGTAGAGGAACTGGAGTTGGGAGTGAATGGCAACAACGATGTTAAGGGTTTGAAGGTAATGAGCAATGATGGAGTTAGGGTTTCATGAAATATTTGGGAGACTTTATAGGTTCGTTGTATCTATTTTTTTAACTGGTATAAAAAACCCTTCATTGCACTAATGGAAAGAAATTTAAAATTTAGGAATTTTAAGAAAAAAATTTTAAATGAGTAAAACAATAAAAATTTAAAATTCACTCCAAAAAGAAAGTAAATTGAAATTTCATAACTAGTCACTTCTAAGGGTGTCAAAGTGAGTGAATTTGGCTTACTCGAGTTGGCTAATCATGGGATAAGCCAAAAAAGGGTTAGCTCAACCCAACTTACTTTATGGTGAGCTAGAAACTTTTGTAACTTGGCTTGATGCACCATAGCTTAGTGAATTAGTGGATTGACACACTTATGAATGTTTTATTTTTGTATTTTATTTTATATATTTATTGTAATATAATAAAAGTGAATTGACTTAATTCAATTTTTTGTATTAATGAAATCAAATATATAAATTGAAAAAATTAAAGTAATAACATATATAAAGTAAAACAAGTAAATTAAACATCTAAATTATTCAAATATTATTGAACAATATTTAGTACTTAAAAATATTAAATTATGAACCTATATAATTAGAAATCGTAAATAATTTTAATAAAAAACTTATAAAAAATTGTAAAATACTAATAAAGTGTTGTTGTTGGTGGCTTATAAGTCATCCCACCTTCAACTTGGCTCAAACCCCTCTAACCTCTGGGTTAAGCGAGTTAAGCTCACTTCATCTCATTTTTAAAAAACCTAAAATTTTCCGAACCCAACCCGAGTCAAACTCATGGTGAGTTGGGTTGACTCATGTGTTAGAACCCATTTTTACATCTCTAACTTCTTTTTTATTAGAAGTATCAATTTGACCCATGGGTCATGGGTAAGCCCCAACTAACTCTTAAATAAGTCCCTATTTTATTGGCCCAACCAATGAAAGACCTCAAAAACTCCTAACAAAGTTCCTTTTTTAAGCTGGTTAGGATCAAGTCCATGGTGGGTTTAATTAACTCCTTAATATAAGACATTCAACGCAGACTGACTTGGGTCAACCTTCAACCCCAGGTTAACTTAACTATGTTTCTATGTAGGATCGTGCTGGATTTGATATGTAGGTTGTATATGTAGATTAATCAAAAACAAAAAAAATATATTAAAAAAACATACAATAGACTTTGGTTATGACAAAAATAGAAGCAGAAAGGGGTATTTGGCTCTAGTTCAAGCAATAACTAAAGCTAAATATCATTTTAGAAAAAAAGTATTTTAAAAAAAGATTGCTTTCAGCTTTGGTTACAACTGAAGTCAAAAATCATTATCATTAATTAATTATTTTAAATCAAAAAGGGTATATGATCTCAATTGTACCTATAATAAAAGAAAAAAACACATTTAACAACGATTTTGCTAGAACTAAAGTCATATACCTTATTTAATTTAAAATAATTATTTAATTTTCATAGTTTATGACACTCTGAACTAAATCTTTAAAATTAAATAATTATTTTAGATAAAAAAAGTTTATGGCACTTATTAAAAGAATTAAGATTAAAAATGTAATTTTTTATTTACTTTCGAGTTAGTACTTCGGTTTTTAATATTAAAGCAAAACGTAGACATGTAAACATTTTTTTCTCCAACTCATATAGATTATAAACAAGTGTTGGAGAAATCTAATGCCTATAAACATTATAAACATATAAATATAAATGTTAAATAAATTTAAACTATTGACTATTACATAAATATTTACATTTAAATAATTTTTTATAAATTTAAACTTTAAAATACATATTTTAAAATAAAATTTTATTTTAATAGAAAAATTCAATTATTTTATCTAAATAAAGAAAATTAAAATATAAAATATTTTTTACTCTATTCAAATGTTAAAAAAAAAAAATTAACAAGTAACACAAATATAATAAATTTTAATTTCTTAAAATTATTAAAATCTATCATTCCAACAAAAGTTTTCAAGTGATTCAAGTGAGGAGTGGTTTCAAATGGAAGAATTTTCTTATACATAAGAAGTTTATAGATAAGTGAGAGGAAGGGAATAAGGGTTTTAAAGGAAAGTGGTGGTGTGTTATTATAAATTTAAAAAAAGAAAACATTGATTGATGAAAATTATGATCGGCGATTTTGAACTTCAAAACATAAAAATAAAATAAAGAAAACTATACTATTTTGGACGGAAGGTGACATATGAATGTTTTTGAAGAAAAAAATACAGGAAACTATATTGAATTTTATAAATAAATAAAAGATAAAAAATATAATTTAATCATATATTTTAATTTTTGTATATCTCATTTTAGTTTTGAATTATTCTTTTATGTATTTTCATACCATCTAACAATAGTAATTAAATAGATGTTATCTTTATTCTAATCATCAAAACAATTTTAATGAAATGAATTAAATAAAAAACATACTAATAGTATGATTGAAAAAACACTATTTGAAAGGAAGAAAAGGAACAGAAATAAAAACCAACAGAAAATGCAAAGTACAAATTAATAACAACGCATGAATAATAAATCAATAATATTATTATTTATTAGTAAAGAATACAAAACAAACTTTTTATTCTCACAACACCTAAAATAAATAATTCGGTATATAAATTCTTAAAATCTCTTCTCTCTGTTATACAACAACAATCAATACTTTTCCACAGGAATCAATGAAAATTCAGAATCATCAGATTAATTCAGTGCTTCAATGGCGAGCATTGGAAAGAACAACCGACGTCCAATCACAGCCATGGAGCTGGAAACGGATCCGGGCAGCTCCGGCGTCGGGTCCTGGTGCGGGTGCTGGCGACAGATCTTGAGCTGAGGCGACGGCAAAGAAAAGAGCCACGACGAGCACGACGGCGAAGGAGAATGTTTGAGATGCCATGGCTAGAGAGAGTTTCGAGAGAAAGAGAATAAGAATTCAAAGGTGAAATGAGGCTATGTTTTATTTTGTGATATTAGATCCAAGAAGGTGGAGGTATTTATAGTGGGTGGGAAACGCGCGTTGGGGTCCACGAACGTGGAACAGCTGGTGCGGTATGATGTATTGAGGTGTGGAATGAATGGAAGTGAGTTGTTAGAAACAGTTGTTTTTGTTTTTGTGTATTTGGTTGGTTAAACGACATTGTCGCTTCTTCTGTCGGTTTCAACATTTATCGTGGAACCCGTCATCTACGCTGTTGTGTACCTTTTTCGAGACTCAGACTAACGTTGCTTTAGTACCGTTGGATATATTTGTTTTAAATAAAATTACTTAAATTAATTTTTAACTTTTAAAAAATTTCAAAGTAAGGAGGTGATAAGAGAAAAATAGTAAAACTAAAATGAAAAGAATAAAAAGATATACCTATTAAAACATGCAATGGTTTAAAATAGGTTTCTTATAATGGAAGAAATGGCTTTCAATCCTTGCTTGACCTTTGGAGTTAAGTCAAGTTAACGTTTTACTAATTATTACAGATAAAATTAAAAGAAATAAAATACAAATACAGATTGCTTTTTGTTTAAGAAAAAAATAATTCCTGAAAAAATAAAAATATAAATTGATATTTTAAAAAAATCAAATAGGTGATAAATAAATTAAAAATAAAAATTGTTTTGACAAAATTACGAATATTTTAAATGTTTATTACCAAAATTAGGGGCAACAATCGAAATCATGCGAGTACATCGTTAGTATCACTTATGACATTAGGATTATTTCAAATTAGTTAGGTATAGCTTTTCATGAAAAATTATTCGGACGTAAAACGCGTTTAGTAGTGTGAATTAATATAAATTAAAACCACTAACACTTTATATTTTGTTTTGAATTGATTTTTGTGATTTTTTATCATAAAATGTTACAAATTTAATAAAAGAATGTTAAATATTTATGGCAATATTTATTAAAAAAAAAATGTTATATAATGGTCAGGATAATTTTTTTATACAAAAACTTGATCATATCATAGTCATATTCAGGATATGACACCGGTTCTTTTTTATAGGCACCGGTGCTATTAACCGTGTATATACCAACGAGGTAAAAAAGGGTAGAGGTTTATGCCTCGGTTATGAACTGGGTTCAAAAAATAGATATTTATGCCTCGGTTTTTGAATAAACGGCAGAAAATAAGTATAAGAAGAAAAGTGTAGGGAAGAGAGGTAGTAACGTGTTTGTTTTTTAATTTTTCCACCAGCCTCTGAGCCTCTGTTCCTGGAACTCTCACGCAGAAACCCAAACATTGACCAGTCAAAAATTTTGAAAGTAAACAAGCAGATCAGATACCAAAGCAGAGGATTCAGATACCAAAAATTGAAATAAAATTGAACAGGAAATAGGTGATCTTCATCACAGATGAAGTGTTGGTTGATCAGCAATACATGAATCCTGTTCAAAATCCCTACCCAAACCCCCAATCCAGTCAAAACCCCTTTCAATCCCTAACCCCCCAATCCAATCAAAACCCCATTGACAATCCCTAACCCCAAACGTCGGTTTGCCGTGACCACCACTGGCACCAGAAGAGGGACTGGACCGGAAGGGGGCTGGACCGGGTGGAGTGAGATCTGAGATCGCGTCCGGTGCTGGAGATGAGAATCTGAGATCGCGTCATGGGTTGGGGTGGGGGGTGGGGATGCAGCATGCTTTAGGCAGAGAAAACGGAGCGGCAGGATGTATGAAGGAGGGTGGCGACGGGCGGAGCAACGAAGTGGTGCGGACAAAGAGGCAAGAAGACGGAGCGGATCTGGAGCGGATCGACGAAGCTGGCGGTGGATCTGGACGAAGCAAGATACTGGAGCGGAGTGTAGTGGATGAGACGTGTGATGGCAGCAACGGGGAGGCGCGCGGTCGGTGAGGGAGGAGTTAGCGGGGGAAGCGCGAGCAGGTTGGTTGGATGGCAGCGGGAGAGAAAAAAAAAAGGGCTGGTTCTGGTGGAAGAGAAAGAAGGGCTGGTGGCTGGTGGAAAGAAACTCTCATAAACGAGGGGAGGGGGGAGGAACAGAACGTTTTAAAATGGCTTCGAAAATAACAGCAAGGATAATTAACTCGCGTTTCATACGAAAACCGAAGTCAGTATGCGAGCTACTAAAGCGGTTCTACACAAACCCCATCCTAAACATCTTTAAAAAAATTCAAATATTATATATGCCTCGGTTTCTTGTTAGACCGAATCGTATACCCTTAGACACCGGTCTCTGTCAACCCAGGCCCCCGCAGGCGTATCACGTATAGACACCGGGTTGTGCCAAAACCTAGGCATAGCACCGACGCGTTCAAAGCTTACTGTGTTATAGACTAAAAGTAGTTATGTATATTATATGTTACAATAAGATGATGTAATATATAAACTATAATTTATATATATATATGTATAATATAATATATATTATATATATATACATATATATCATATATATATATATATATACTATATATAGTAAATATATGTACCTTGTCTTTCCTTCCGTATCTATATCTCCTCTATCTGTCTCCCCTTTTTTGTCTACTCCCCTCTTTTCGTCCCTCATCTTTGTATCCCCTACTTCTCTTGTCCCTTCTTTTTCTCCTTCTGTTCTTCTTTGGTATTCTCTCTGTAACTCTGTTACCCGTCACCACCCTTTTACCTTGCAACCTCTTTTATCTACCTTTAACACCGATTACTTTTAATATTTTCATTTTATTTAAACCCCCCATAAAAAAATTTGGCAAATTATTCAAAATATCCTTAATCTTAGAAACTTAGAATCCATCCAGATGAAGATATTTTTGTGCAACCTACAATCTTGGTACACTTTAAGGAGGTTACAACAAGCATAAACACATCTATTAATAGATAGACATTTATTAATATAACTATTATGTCTTCTATATATATAATATATAAATGTTTCGGTTGAATTGGTCCGAGGGTCCGGTCGTTCTTCATTGTTTCTGCTCTCTTTGATCTTCAATCCCTCCGAGAATGCAATCCACTTGTGATGAGTTGTTAACTGCAAAGACACTTCGACGTGTCAAGTCAGATGTGTTTCATAAAGAGGTCTATAGTTTATTAGTCATAGAAAATGAGTGTCTTTACCCTAGGCCTTAACCTTATATTTATAGGGCTGTATGGCATTCAGCTCATTATAATTCATATTTGATATGGCAATAAATCCAATAATATTTGCATATACCTGTTTAATTTCATTAATATCATATTCTTGTGCAATATGACTTGCCAAATCACTCATAAATAGCGTATATTCGCATTTAATATGGTCATTAAACGTATTATTGGCCATATGATATTTATCTTTCTTGATTAGTTTTGTTTGGTAAAAACCGCCGGTCGGTTGCTAGGTATAGTACATAGAGTCCCCCAAGCCCTGACAGCTGTTTGTAGGTGCAAAGGGGTTTTAAATACGCCGAACGAATTTAAATGGCGGAAGCGAGTAATTACCCTTTTGAATCACCGGGCGGTGTGCTATGGTTTGAGACCGAATGGTCAAATACTTATGACCGCTCGGTTTAGGACCAGGAGCTCTCGGAGAGCGTTCCCTAGATTTTTTGGACGAGGGTGACAGTTCACGAACACTCTTCACTGCTCGGTTTTAGGACCAGGAGCTCTCGGAGAGCCGTTCCCTGGTTTTTTGTGCCATCGCCCAACAATTTGTGATTGGATGGAAATTGTCTGGCTTTATTAATACAAAAGTGTAGACACGTAAGTCTTGTCAAGGTTGAACGTAGGACTGAACCTTCCTGTGCAGGATATTTTTACTCACAAAAATATGAGTTCAACAAATATATTATAATTTATAAATTATAATCAAAAGTGGAACCTGTCAAGGTTGAATGTAGGATTGAACCTTCTAGTGCAGAATATTTTTACTCACAAAAATATGAGTTAAACAAATATATTATAATTTATAAATTATAATGAAAAGCGGAATCTGCCAGGTTGAAAGTACGTAGGACTAACACCTTCCTAAAAGTTGCCTCAAAACAAAGACAGCCTTTAGAATTATTACGGAATATTTTATTTTGTGCAAAACCTGGTATTGATTCGTATAGCCGATGTCGAGACCGAGCGCACGTCTGGCTCCTCATGGAATCATGGGGATGTCGCTCAGCCCACGGTGTATTGGTCAGATGAAGGGACATTTCCAAATCAAGGACGATCAACTCCTTCAATACTTCCACCGGGCCACGAATTTAACACAATAGTTTAAAATTGTCGAAGTAACACACATCCCTCGGAAAGAGAACACCAGGGCAGACATTTTGTCGAAGCTTTCAAAGGGCAAAGATAGGGGCAGTTGACCTCAATAGTGCGGCGAATCATGACAAAACCCACTATAGACTGCATGTTGACGTCGGTAGAGCCCGACCGGGAAGACTAGAGATAGGAGATCATGATGCGAATGAAGGAACAGGAAGAGCGGCAAGGTATTTCGGTCAAGGATGCCAAGCGTCACTAGTGCAAAAAAGACCTTTAACGTCACCCTTTAGACGTCTGACCCTCAAATATCCAACATAAAAAAGACCGGTGGCATTTTTCGTAAAAAAAAAATATTTAGACGGCGGTTATGGAAGGGTGATGACAAATTTATGAACACCGAAAAACGGCGCCACAAACTTGTTTAACAATCGACAAGTGTGACCGAATCGTATCAAGTAATAAAACTAGGTCAAGGACCAATATCGTTTTCCCAAAGGACTCACGGCTCTAGTTAGCTTATTGATTTGTTGATTATTTAAGACTATGTAACAATTGATATGTGTTTAAATGCAAGACAGTAATAAACATTATGCATGAATTTGATCAATGGAAAAGAAAATAACAAACACTTCAATGAATTAAGGTGAGTATGTGTTGGGGTTATCAATTTCATTATCCACTCCATATATTTAAGGAATTCATCTTCTTTTCAGCAATTGCTAATGCCACTCTCTAAATGCACCTTGCAGAAGGCCCTTATCCCTAATTACGGTCCATACAATTCTAGCATCCTAGTAAATAGTTTACAAGTGCAGGAGCTTAAAGGCAACCAAGATGCTATTGGAGAAATTCCCCGGATGCTAGATTTCCCGTTTATCGTTCACCGTATCGACAAAATCAATAATCATAGCAATGAATGAGTTAAACAAAGCAAGCAATAAGCAAAAGAGGAAAAACGCTAATAAAGATGAAAGAATGAAAAAGGCATACATCTTAAGAATAAGAGTTTTTAAATACCAAATTCCATATATGAGAGTTTCACAAGACTACATTGATTCCCCAACAATCAATACAAGGTTTAGTTCACCATATTCATGGTAAACTAGATGAACATAATGACGAAAAAAGATAAACCCTAGAAAGAGGAGGAGGTAGCCTGAGCATGTTCCAAGATATTCCTTCAAGGGTGAAAAAGAGGAGTGTTTGCTTCGTCTCGCCAAAGATCCAAACCTAGGACGTCCTAAAGCTTATATAATATTCGAAAATGACGAAGAAAATTAGGCCCAAGCCAAAATAGTGCACGCCTCAGGGAAATTGCGTGAGTTGTTTCTTTCCACCTATCAGCGCCCATTTCACCCCTCAGCGAGTTAACGTGCGCGTTTCTGAGTGCCGACTCAGCGGGAAAAACTACCGCTAGCGGTATTGGCGGGACTTCCTCTTTCACTGTTTTGATTGTCTTTTCTGATCACATCTCTTCGCTCTTCACTTCTTTCACCAAATCACCTTTAAAACCTGCCAAAAACACATAATGAAATCAAGATAAACCTGTCCAGCTTCTTCTATTTGTAAAATATAACCAAAAGATGATTTTAACTAGTTTCTATAGTGTTAAGGTTGTTTTAGTATCAAATTTTAAGCATGAAAATAACAGTTTTTCAAGTTATCAACGGCCCGACGGTCTAAATACTCATTATACGTGGCTCCCCCGAATAGACGCCAAAACTAAACCAAAAAGTTAAAAAAAATAATTTTTTTATCTATTTAGACGTCTGTTATGGAAGGGAACCGACTTCTGAAGCACGTAGACGTCAGTAATTGGGGGAACCGACGTCTAAACCCTAAACCCAGAAATTTAAAAAGTCACTTTTTGACTCCATTTAGACGTCTGATCCCGCCACTCCGTCTTCTAAAGCACTTTAGACTTCTATTACTTGGGGGAACCGATGTCTAAACCCTAAACCCAAAAATTTTAAAAGTCACTTTTTGACTCCATTATTTAGCCAAAATGATCCCGCCACTCCGACTCTGAAGCACTTTAGACGTTTGTTTAATTGGGAGAACCGACGGCAAACCCTAAATCCAATAATCTAAAAAGTACTTGTTTGACTTCGTTTAGACGTCTGTCCCGCCACTCCGACTTCTGGAAAGCACTTTAGGTCTGTTAAATTGTGGGAACCGAGTCTCTCAAATTTTGGCCATCTAAAACACCGCGTGAACGCGAACAGCCGTTACGCGCACTCATTGTTCATCATCTTCGTCGCATTTCTCTCTACGGGTTACGCTTTCAGTCCGTTTTCTCACCTTTTTGCACATTTTAAAATAAATTTTTGACTCTGATACATCACTCTTTGATGCATTATCTTTCATTTGAACCGATTAAAATACATTTTCGTTGGGTTTTGGTGCAGTTATTCTCGTGTCTTTAGGCGGCGTTTTATGTTGTACTCCTCCAATTCCCTCCACTACGTTTTTAAAACCATCCAATAAAAAAATGTACAATACATTCTCTTCAACTAAAATATAAAGTTGTAAACTCGAATCACCATGAGTCAGGAGCAACCTCAGAGACGTTTAACATGTATGGATCGGACGTCTACATAGATGTCAGACCTATATATAGGTCCGACGTCTATAGAGACGTCTGACCTAAAGGGTCCGACGTCTCATTAACGTCACCCATATAGACGTCGGACAGAGATCAGACATTAAAAGCCCAAAATAACAGACGTCTAAAGTCCTTTTTGCACTAGTGCATATAACGCGCTACGTGTTGATAGGGGAGAGTTATACAAGAGGGGATTTGTAATGCCCCTACTTAAGTGTATTTCCCAAGTAGAGGCGGAATATTGTTGAGAGAGCTACACAAAGTAGCGTGTGGCATGCATACCGGAAAGAGGGCTTTGAGAGCTCATGTGTTAAGAGTAGGGTATTTTTGGCCCACATTGGAGAAAGACTGCAATGACTTCGTCCGTAAGTGTCTTAGCTCTCAAAAGCATGGCAACATGCATAACCTACCGACCACTGAGCTTCATATCCTTACATCCCCATGATTGTTTGCCCAGTGGGGAATGGATATCGTGGGACCTTTCCCGGTCAGTAGAGCTCAAAAGAAGTTCCTATTGGTAGCTGTCGATTATTTCACCAATTGCTACCATCTCAGCAGCGCAGGTGCAAAAATTCGTGTGGAAAATTGTGTGCCATTTTGGTTTGCCGAAGGTCATCGTCACGGACAATGGAAGACAGTTTATGGACATGAAGTTAGCAGAGTTCTACCGAAACTTAGGCATAAAACATGTAACCAGTTTAGTAGAACACCCTCAAACGAACGGTCAAGCGGAGGCAGTGGAAAAAACGATAGTTAACGAGTTAAAAAAGCGTCTAGGCAAGAGTAAAGGTGCATGGGTGGATGACCTTTTGGAGGTACTATGGGGATATCGGTGCACACCGCACGGGACTACGGGGGAAACCCCTTTCAACTTAACTTACGGCACGGATGCAATGTTGCCGGTCGAAGTAAGAGAGCCAACCATAAGGAGAAAGATGACAGACTTAAAATTCAACGAGGAACAGTTAAGAATGAATTTGGAGACCCTACAGGAAAGGTGAGACATAGCAGTTGTTTACGCAGAGGCCCGAAAAAGGTTAATAGCTCAGCGGTACAACACGAAGGTTAAATTTCGACAATTCAAGGACATGCCAGGAAAAATCATGCTCACGGGAAACTGGCAATAAATTAGGAAGGCCCCTTTAGAGTAAAGAACAATCTCAACAATGGAGCATACCAATTGGAGTACCTGAATGATGCGGCTGTCGCGGCCCATCAGATTTGATATGCATTAAAGAATGCAGTATAGTGCTAGGAAGTGACTCCTAGGTCGTCTCTCAAGGACCAAATGTGGTTCGAGAATTAGGTCAGACACGTAATGGGGGGTTGGTAAAGAGTTTTGTGAATACAGATGAACTAAATTAAAACTGGAAATTAAATACAACCAAACATAATTGGAAACATTGAAATAAATGAACAAAGCATGAAGACTGAATGGTCTACAGATGACCGAACGGTTCTACATTGAGACCGAACGGTCTCTAAAGCAAGTGAGGAAATTGAAAATACAGGAAGATAAAGAAGTCGAACGAATTAGATAACATAGTGCACAGAAACAGTAAACTGAACGGTCCTAAAACAAGATGTGTGAAATACTCAAATTAAAATCAGTGTGTGCTTGCTGCTGAATTAAAATTCCTAATTTCATCCCTCAATCACCATGCGCATCAATTGCTCTCCCTTCCAGCCGTCCCCTTTCACTCAATGCAATAAATTGAAATGTGTTCTTTATGTCAATAAAAATCAGCGGAAGCAAGTGTGTGTGGAAGTTTATTGATGCAACTAGTAAGTTAATAAATTAAGAATACTTGTACCAATTGAAATGGAATAGTTGCTTGGAAACGAAAACGGGAATAAGTTTGGAAAAAGTGCATTTGCTGAATCCAACACGTAAATAAATTAAAGCACCATTGAAATGAAATAAATAAAATAAACAAGGCTTGAGCTGACATTGATGTAACCGAGAGTGGATGTGACAATTGCAATGAAAATGTTGGAAGTGGACGTAGCTTTTTAGAAAAAAGTAAAAGAAAATTCCTTTCACCAAGGCATGACACCTTTGCTAATGTAAGGCCTTTCTACAAAATGAAAGATGCTCCCTTGTAGCTGTGACAACAACTTCCCAGCGTGTAGCTCATTGTGGCAGTGCTCTCCTCTTCGGTGACGGCTGGCTCCTCACACGTCCAGCCCTCTCTCCTCTCTTCATGTGCCAAGTTGTTGTGTGCTTCTCTTGCTTTCCCTAGTGCCTTGCTGGACCAGTCCGTGCTCCCAAAATTCCATCACCGTGCACTTTTTCTTTCCAGCCGTCTTCTTTCCAACCCAAGACCGTGATTCCCACCTTCACATTGCTTTGCTGCTGTTCGCGTGAATTGCTAGACGTCACCTCAAGTTTGCTGGACTAAGGTCGTGATGTGCTGCTGCTGTGTGCCACCAAGCTGCTATGCTGGACCGCTTGATAACAGTTGAAAAACTGTTATTTTCATGTTAAAAATTGATACTAAAACCAACCTTTAACACTTAGAAACTAGGTTGAAATCATGCTTTTGGTTATATTTTTACAAAAAAGAGAGCTGGACAGGTTTATGCTTGATTTCAGTGTTTTTGTGTCAGGTTTTAAAAGTGAATTTGGTGAAAGAATTGAAGACGACAGAGATGGATCAGAAAAGACATCAAACAGTGCAAAAGGGGAAGCCGCCAACTACCGCTCAGGTAGTTTTCCTCGTTTCATCCGGCGGCACTCAGGCATTCGACGTTAGATCCGCTGAGGGGTGATTGGGCCGCTAAGGTGGAAAGAAACAACTCACGCCATTACCCGTTGAGGCGTGCACTATTTTTTGGCTTGGGCCTAATTTTCTTGTACATTTTAGAATGCTATATAAGCTTTAGGACTCTAGGTTTGTATTCTTGGCCGATACGAAGCAAACCCTCTCTTTTCCACCCCTTGAAGGAAAATCCTTGGATGCTCAGGCTACCTCCTCCCCTCTTCTTCTAGGGTTTTATCTTTTCATTCTTTCATTATTGTTCATCTAGTTTACCAGAATATGGTGAACTAAACCTTGTATTATTGTTGGGGAATCAATGTAGTCTTGTGAACTCTCATATATGGAATGTGATTTAATGTCTTATATAAGAATATGCTTTCCTTTCATTTTAGCTGTTTTTCCTCTTTTGCTTATTGCTTGCTTCTTTTAACTCTTCATTGCTATGATCATTGATTTTGTCGATACGGTGAACGATAAACGGGGAAGTCTAAGCATCCGGAATTTCTCCGCAATGACATACTTGGTTGCCTTTAAGCTCCCTGCACTTTAAGACTAATTAACTATGGAATGCTAGGAATTGTATGAACTCGTAATTAGGGAAAGGCCTTCTGGCAAGTAATTTAGAGAGTGGCATTAGCATTGTGAAGAAATGATGATTCCTGAATATATGGAAGTGGATAAGATGAAATTGAAACGCCCACCAACACATACTCATCCTATAATTCTTGAAGTGTTTGTTTTTGTTCTTTTCCCATTGATTCAATTCATGCATAATGTTTAGTTACTGTCTTTTGCATTAAAACATATATCAATTTGTTTTCTTAAGTCTTAAATAATCAACAAATCACATAGCTAAACTAAGCCGTGATCCTTTGGGAAAACGATATTGGTCGACCTTTTTTATTACTTGATACGATTCGGTCACACTTGCCGATTGTTCAACAAGTTTGTGGCGCCGTTTTTCGGTGTTCATAAATTTGTCATCACCGCTTCCTTGTGTGGGTCGTGGCTTCACTCTGCTAGACGTCCAAATCTCCGTGTGCAGCTCTTTCTCCAAATATTCAATAATCTCCTCTGCTGGGTTGCTTGCTGGACACACCCCCTCTACTTCCCATTCTCGCGTGAAGATTTGTCTTGTTATTGCTGGACTTCATCTGGACGTAGCTCTTCATTTCCCCAAGAGCACCTTTTCAATTTGCTGGCAGCTGGACCGTGAAGGCTGCTGGATGCCACTCCACTTCTCGCTGCTGGACTTGGATTTGAAGGCTTGCTGGACGGGAGCTGCTTGGATGCTGGACTCGGTTTCTCCTTGCTGTTGTGTGCTTCAGTGTGCACCTCTTTCTCTCCAAACACACACCTTAAGCCCATTATACTCTCCTCAACATGGCTGCTTCTAGGCGCTGCCAAGTGTGCTGCCAATTGCTAGATAGGAGTTGTTGAACCGTGCATGCCATTTGTTGTTGCCGCTTGTGCTTCTTTCTTGTGGGCCGCTGCTAGACCATGGTGAAGCCCGTTGTTGGTGCTTCCTGTTGTCCACCGTGTGAAGTGTTGATGACACCTTGCTTGTGTGAAGGCCGTGAGCCTCCCTTTTTCTTCCAGCACCACTTCTTAGCTTCTCCAATCAATCCCATCTCCATGTGCACTCCCATAATTTAAATCCACACCTCCTCCGTATTTTAG
>NW_025903104.1:4130-47117 GCF_018835915.1 Vigna umbellata
GGCTTTTGCACCAAAGTAGGCAAATATGCCTCTAATATTACCAAAATGGGCAAATTCAAACCATATTACGAAAATGGGGAAGTCGTGGGGGGCCCAAACGACTTCAATTGAAGAAGTCGTGCCCCCCTGCACGACTTCACACTGTTGATATAAACAGTGTTGAAGTCGTGCACCCCAAAAACGACTTCTGACGACGGTAATCGATTACAACGTAACGGTAATCGATTACAGAGTGTTGAAATCGTGACCACCCTACACGACGCCCGGGCGCGAGCTTCTCGCAAAAACTGGCGCCCGGCGCCCCTCTTTTAGCTGGACGAGCGTCCTCTCTTGCGTCCACAGGGCGAGCGTTCTCTTCTCACTGGACGAGCGTCCTCTCGTGCGTCTTCGCTGGACGAGCGTCCACTTCTGCTTGCAGGACGAGCGTCCACTGCGCGTCTTTGCTGGACGAGCGTCCTCTTCTGCTCGCTCTACGAGCGTCCACTGCTCGCTCAGAGCGCAGAGTGCTTCTTGCTACACAATCAAGCTGGTAATCGATTACCGAAATGTCGTAATCGATTACCAGTACGTTTTCTGCCTGGTCACCATTTCAACACTCTATAATCGATTACCAAATCAATGTAATCGATTACAGGACCCAGAAGTCGTTTTTGGGGTGCACGACTTCAACACTGTACCTATGAACAGTGTGAAGTCATGCAGGGGGGCACGACTTCTTCTTTTGAAGTCGTTTTGATGTATGAAACTGCCTTGCTGTGCGTCGTTAAATTGTTGTGTTAAGGAAGCTGCTTGGTATGATTGTGTAGACACCAGCAATTGAATTAGTTTAGATATCCGACCAGTGAGAGATGTTTATTACTATGTTGGTGAGAGTGTTATTTTCTAGAATTGACTAACTTAGGAGATACTTAACGTGAACGGGATGTTGGCGTTCGGTATCTATTAAGTTAGACCGTTCGGTAGCAAGAGAGTAACCAACGGTAATAGTAAAGTTTGAATTGCTGAGTACTCTTGAAGAGGTGTCAGGGCTATTTACTCAGAGTAAAGTTTAGTCTCTTTTGCACTAATTACAAGTGTTAGATTAATATCAGAAATTTTTACAAAGTAGCATTACCAGAATGGATGGAACTCAAGAATCAGTTTAAGGGAGTTGAATGTTTCGTTATGTAGTACGCTCGTTTAGCTGGTATACAAGAAGGATGAATCCGAGTGGAACCTTTGAGAGCATTGCTAGGAGTGTTAAGAATAAGAAGAGTGGTGTGTAGACTTATTCGAAGTGTGAATTACTGGATGATGCAAAGTGCAAATACTAGGGCGTGTGTAAACAGTGATAAACCGAGAGTTGGGTTTAGTTGAGAGTCTCAGGAACTTAATATTGTAGTGGGGATACGAATGTTATCAGGGGCCTCAATCGGAAGTAGAGAGTGAAGCGTTCGGTAGAACCGATCGAAAGTGAGTAATGAAGAGATTTTGAGTTAGGAATGGGCGGTACTTTGAAGTTTCAACTAAAAGATTGTGTCCTTTGTAGTAAGTTGAGAGATTGATTTTTAGAAAGGTCATCACCATCAATTTAGTAGTTGTGCTTATAAGCAGAAGTAGCTCGGATTATGTGTTATAGTGTAACATGTCAAAAGGTGAAGGAAGAGCCTCAGGCATTAAATTGAAATACTATAAACAGTACCATGAAATTCATCACCAACTTTCACGATCGGTCATAAGACTAAGATACTGTTAGAGTTACTGAAAGTAGACTAACCAAGAATTTTCACTTTATAGTCATCGGTTTGAGAAGTTAATGATAATAGTTGGTTCGACTCTATAGCAGGAGAGTGGTTTGCTTGCTTAGGATACATTCTGATAGTAGTTCAGGTAGAGATCTATCTCTCGGATCTGTGCAACCACCTAAGAGTAAGTTGGGTAACCATTTGAGAATTCGTTCAACTTATTACTCCAGAACGAACGGCCAGACAGATAGGACAACTCAAAAACATGAAGACCTGGACGTACGCTCGCTATGAATCGGTTTGGGTGTCAGACGTGAAGTCTCGTTTCCTCCAATGACCAAGACAGTCCAGTCTCTGCCTAAACCTAAGATATTCGGTACTCCCTTTCAATCACTTGGGAACTACCTATACTCTCTTTTTCAAACAGTAACCGTCAGTTAGAATCCAATTTTTTTATTTTATACACTTCATTTCTTACGATGAATCCTTCAGTTTTCGTCTGATCATTATGGCCAAACATTTACTTCTCCTGAGCGTTCGGTCATAAACAAACGATTGGATCTTTTGGGCTGCTCAGCCTCATTCGTTCTTAAACGTTCGTTATTTATATCCTTACTGGGTTTAGCTATATATATATATATATATATATATATATATATATATATATATATATATATATACTTATGCATATATTGTAGTTTGTCTTGAACTTCAATAATAATTCTACCCCGCGATCTTCAGGTTTTTCGTTTCTGTGTTTTCTCTCCTCTAATTCTCTGATTCCTTCTGTTTCCTTGTTGCACACCCTAATCCAATAGTAACAAACTTCCATATCCTTCTTTTCCTCTTGGAAGACTTGTAACTCTTCCTAATAGTAACTTTTCTCGTTTGGTATTTATGTTACCGATCGGTTAACCTTTCAAAGCCATTATCTCGTTGTTAAATGTTATCGACTGTTCTCTTGCTCGGAATTCTTTTCCTTTTTCTATAATTCCCTCTCTTCCCATAACCAATCAACCTTACCCGAACGGAAGTGTTCGTTATAAGTTGAAACCGGCCAATATTTAAGTTTTAGTAAAGACGTGCGTATGGATAGAGTCGTTCGTCCTAAGAAGCTGTCGCCTAAATTCATTGGACCGTACCAGATGCTGAGACGTATTGTGGTGGTAGCATACGAGATAGCCTTGCCTCCTCAACTTTCAAACCGTCACCCGTTTCCACGTATTCCAACATATTGGAGACTCGTCTCATATGCTAGAACTAGAAGTCGTTCGTATTCGTAAGAGATCGATCGGTAGTGATGCAACCAGCGCGTATTGAAGGTAGCCGACCCTTCTCACATACTGGAATTGGCAGACGTTCGTCCTCCTCAAGACCGTACGCTAGAAATACAACCTGTTAGAGTGGAAGATAGCCGCACCAAATATTGCCAGAGGAAAAGCGACCCGATTGGTGAAGGTCGTCTGGGATAAGAAGACGGGCGACTCTACGTGGGAAGTGGAGGATGCAATGAAGGACCTGTACCCCCACCTGTTTGGGGCAAATTCTTAATTTTCGAGGACGAAAATTTTTGTAGTTAGGGAGAATGTCAGACCTCGGAAAATGTAAACCAAAACCCACCTGTTTACTTTCATTATTACCCCAAAAACCTTTCCCCGGTGCATTAAAAACGCACTTCCTCATTCTCTGCGCTAACGCCAAGTGTCACAGTAGAAGCTTCGGAAATCAGTTAGTGGAGTACAGGTGTCATTTGGAGAACGGACGTTCATTTTTTTAAACAAAATTGAACTTTCTGAAATCCGCGTCACTCTCCTGCATGCACCTTCTTCTCCCCAAAACTCAGACTTTCCATTTCTCCTCCTTCTCTCTAGAAAACTCTTCCCCTTCTCTCTACCGTAACTCATCTTGCTCTACTCCGATCACGTTTCAGAAACCGTAGAAGTACTCCCGGCGCCGTAAGCTTCAGTTTGAACCGATCCTTTCCGCGTTCTGAAACTGGTAAGCTTCTCATCCCTAGTTGTTCGTTCATCTGAGCATGCAAGCCAAGCTTTGGTTGCACGCGGTCACCCTATCTGAACCAAACTTGGTCTTCTGTAAATTGTTTAGTTTGAAGAAATTGTTTGAGCGTTGTGGGTAGAAGAAGTCTATTTTTGCGAACCCTGTCTTAGGCTGAAACAAGTCCGTTCACTTCAAGAGGTAAGGGAAGCTTATTTGATTTAATTCGTATGTTGTGTTTTGCATGAACGTCCGTTATTTAACTGTATGAGTATAATGCATGATGTTGAGGTGAGTAAATGGTATGAACGTTTGTTAATTTGATGAAATGAGATATATGAATTTACATGAGATGATTTGTATGAAATGTGGAAGTTGATGTTGATATGAACGCATGAAACTATGAGATTGCATAATGAGAAATGAACTGGAATGAAAATGGATTGTGTAAGAATTCCCTATGAAAATGTACGTTCGTGCTGAACGGTCATTGACCGTTCGGTTCTTCTCTTGTAACATAGTTGAAATGTTGATCCTGTCATCCGAATAGAACTCTAGTGAGGACGAGCGTCATCGTGTTAAAATACTATGCTTGAGCGTTCGGCCAAGCACTGTTGTATCTGAGTATTCTTTGATAAACTCCATTCTTTTTATATGTAATAGTATATTTTGTCGTTCGTAAACGTTATCTCAACAATTGTTATTTTAAGATTTTTGGTGCTCGGTCTTATACCCAGCGCTCGCTCTAAATGGTGTTCGGTCTTATACCAAGCGCTCGTACATGAGTAGTGCTCGGTCTCACACTTAGCGCTCGTCCTGAGTAGAGCTAGGTCTCATACCTAGCGCTCGCTCTAAGGGGTGCTCGGTCTCATACTGAGCGTCCGTACCTATTCTTATAAAAATTAGTCTTAATGAAATAGCGTACGTCCGACTTCAGAAGGACTTTCCTTTACCATGTTCGGTCATTGACCAGCAGTGGATTTCGGTATGAGAATTACTGTAAAAATGGTTCGTTAATGTCCTGAAATATCCACGTTCGATGTATTCGGCCTAGGGCCTCCACACTTAAATTATTCTTAGAGTATTGGTTTGAAATTCACAAGAGTCAGCTCATTCAACCGATTCACATGGTAAACAGCGTTCGTCCAGTATATAGGACATGCCTCGGTTATTCCCAAACGAAGTCGTAACTCAGTCGTTCGTATGTTGATCTGGAACGGACGCTATCTTAGTTCCGTCCATAGTGTTCTTCCTTGGTCTCATTGGGAATAGAATGGTCAGTATTTTATGGTATTACTGTTGATGATGAAAATGAATGTGGAATGATGAATAGTGAATGATGAAGAGTATATGAAATGAAAAGAAAGTTGTGATTTTTGAACGAGCGTTCCGGGGAGGAACGACTCTTGGATGATTATGAGAATTGTAAAGTATGACAGTGGCCAGACTTAGCAGGCGATTCATCCTGATGTTCCGTGAGTGCTCGTCCTCAAGTAGAGGGGAGTATGTCATGTGTGGGAACGGTAGGAGGTCCTAGTCCATAACTGTACTTTGGACGGAACAGACTAACCTCGGGTGGCATCTGATGAGAATTCCAGCTACACGGAAGTCATACAGTCCGGACGGTCAGTCTAGTGTTAAGAATTATGTAATGCGTACGTTGAAATGTGTTCTTGTGTGTTGAATTGTTTACATGAAATTGTATGTTGATTCATGAATTAAATTACATAAGCTTACCCTGCGTTTTTCCTTGTGTTGTCCCGTTTTGTACGTTCGTCCTGTCGTTGCAATGATCATCCGTGTGGATGTGAGCAGAGGGAGACGAGCGACTGGAAGATGTGCTGGATGATGAGACTTTGGTCGAAGTTGAAGTGAAGACCGAGCAGTGAGACGATCGGCTGGTAGTGTAGTTGTTGGATTTAGTGGTCGTTCGACCACCCCTTGCTTTCATTTTAAGTTACGTTCGATCGTTCGGTATTTTTCATGTGTAAACCGTTCGGTCAGTTTCAACTTGTGTTCGGCTTTTATTTTTGTAACTGCTCGTAAGGACGTTCGTCCTTGCGCGTTCGTTTTTCTTTAGTTGGAAAACTGTACTGGATTATTATTAAAGTGATTATTCTAATTATATGGTTTATTATTGTATTTTTGGGATGTTACAATAAACATGCATTTAAGCCATGAGATTCATTACACTGTTCAATGAGAGTGCCATTTACTATGATTTTGCTTTGCTCTCTATAATATTATCATTTACAATTACTCAAACGTCTCAAGCTTACTATGTCTAGTTTCTAAAGAAACACATACCTGGAACACTACTTCACCTACATGTATAGTATAAAGGGAATATGTTCATATGCTCATTAGTTTTGAACTAGTTCAACCAAAGCATAAGCACTCACAGATTCGGAGCAAGACCATGTATATCATATGCAATAAGTTGGAACACTGGTGGGTCGATACACAAAGGTCCTGACATTGTGTGAATATCCTGATGGGTGATTGTAACTGAATTTGACTCCCAAGCTGCCCTCACCAAGTTGAGTGCACTGTTCATGGAAACTACTGATTGGTCGAGCTAGACATGCGTCCCAACGATCACTCTCCGGCATTGTCTCAGCCACTGTGTATATCCCCTTTGCATCTGTGAATGCCTTGTAACATCCCCAAAAATACAGTAAACACCATATAATCGAATTAATTACATTAATGATAAACCAAATCAGTCTTAATACTAAACCAGAATAAGGTTTTGGCCGAACGGCCTTACAAGAGCTTAAGTACAGATAATAACGTTCGACCTAAGCAAACCTGACCGAACGGTTTACAAACAGAATTACCGAACGGTCAATTTTAATCAAAAGGGAAAGGGTCGTTCTAAAGACAATACTCTAATCTAACTAAGCTAACAAATAACCGAACGCACTATTGTTCGGCCTTCACCTCAACCTCGACGAGGTTTTCTTCTTCTAAGATTTCCTCAACGAGCGCCTCTTCAAGCAGCGCCTCTCCATCTGCTCACATCCACACGGATGATCATTGCAAGACAAGACGGACGTACAACAAGACAACACAAAGAAACACAGGGTAAGCTTATTGAATTTAATTCAAGTAATCGCATACATTTCATAGTACATCAACATATCAAATAATTCCCAAACATATAATTCAATAACTTCTTTAAATCAATCATTTCCTGATACTAGACTGACTGTCCGGACTGTATGAATTCTGTGTAGCTACGACGTTCGTGCACCCAGGTGGAGTAATTGGAATTCTCATCAATTACTACCTGAGGTTAGTCCGTTCCGTCCAAGTTACAGTTATGGACTAGGACCTCCTGCCATTCCCACACATGACATACTCCTCTCTACTTGAGAACGAGCACTCACGGAATATCAGGATGAACCGCCAGCTAAGCTTACCACATTCATACTTTACAAATCTCAACTTTCATCCAAGAGTCGTTCCTCCCTGGAACGCTCGTTCGAAATCCACACCCATAGTTTCACCTCATATACTGTTCATTCTTAATAACTTTCCAATTTAATATCATTTTCATATTCCGTTCTAATTCATAAAAAGACGAGCGTTCAGCCCTCTTAAAAATGAGGACGAGCGTTAATACGATAGAGAGGAATCCTCGTTTCTGAACAGAAGAAACGAACACCTTTCCGATGACGAACGTTATGACCACTTGAATCAGTTAAATGAACTAATTCTAGAATAATTCGAATGATACTCAGAATAATTTAAGTACAATAACTCTAGGTCGAATCCAAATGGATAGAAACACCACAAGGTGTTTAGATAATTATACCGAGTACGATTTAATTAAAGATACCAACCGCCAGTCAATGACCGAACGCGGTATATATATTTATTGAAGTTTTGGACGAACGCTACTGATCTTTCGGACGAGCGCTATTTGCACTCATTTGTTGATTCAGGATAAGAACGAGCGTTCGGTATAAGACCGAGCGCCACCCATAACGTACGCTTTGGGTCGAGACCCATCGCTATTTCAAAATTATAGAAAGAGGGATTTATATAAGACGAGATGGTAAAGTTATAATTTTTAACAAAATGACTATGTGTCCGAATGTGTATTTTCAAGCTTTTCAATTTCTCACACAACACTCAGGATATCTATGTTTGGCCGAACGCTCAAACGTAAGACTAATATAAGAGGGCGTTCGTCCTCAATAAGTATTCTTTCCAAATGAAAGAATTCTGTTTTTCAAAGAAATTACTAAGAATACCGAGCGGTCAAGGACCGTTCGATAACGAACGTTCCTTATCATAGAATTTCATATTCAAAATCTCACTTACAGTAAACTCATTTTTCAGTATAAACTTTCATACATTTAACTACTCATATCATAGCACATTTCATAATTCTCATACATCATCCCATCATCAAAATCATATACCAAAATCAATTATCTCAGATTATACTTAATACAATTCACAGAACATCCATACAGCACAGTATAACACAAGAATTAAATTTAATAAGCTTCCCTTACCCGGATCAGGGTGAACGTCCTAAGAGAATGATTTTTGCTTCGCCCAACTACAACTTTCTACTCTCAACGATTCAGTCTAACCATAAGAATAAAGAAGAACTTAGATGATACCACTGCATGCAACACCAGAACTACGTTTTTGCATGAAACCAGAAAACGAACGACTTGAGTTGAGGACTTACCAGCTTCAGACTCTGAAACGGTTCGCTCCAAACTGAAGTTTAAGGTGCCGGGAGTTCTTCTATGGGATCTGAGTGATGAACGGAGAAGGAAAAGGGTGAATTTCGGTAGAGAGAGAATGAAGAGATTTCTAGAGAGAAGGAGGAGAAAAATGGAGGTTTGAAGTTTGGAAGAAGAAGAAGCGCGCAGTAGAATGAGCAGAGTTTTTCAGAAATGATTTTTCTGTTTGCCCAAGCCCCAAAAACGGACGTGTGCTCTTCTGCTGACACCTGCCCTCCACTTACTGACTTAAGAATGTTCCATCTGACACTTGGCAGCTCATGCAATCAGAGTTTTAGTGCATTTTTAATGCCTCTGAGCAAGTGGCGCGGTGCATTTATGAGAGCTAACAGGTGACTAAGCAGTGTATTAAATGAGACGTGACAATCCCCCTAACTACAAAAATTTTCGTCCTCGAAAATTAAGACTTACCCGGAAATAGATGAGGGTACAAGTCCTTCATGGCATCCTCTAATAAAATCCAAGAAGAATGGAAGTCATTGGAGGAGGAATTGCCATCACCCAAACCTCCAGACCTGAGTTGGAGGGCAGTTGCCAGAGGGTTCCATTCATATGAGTACACGATGATGAAGAGGAGCCATGAGATCAAGCCTTCCGTTTTCAACCTTGAGGACAAGGTTTTTCGACAGCGGGGTGTAATGTTAGGGATGGAGAGTTTACGAGTGAAGGAATAAAACATTAAATGCCCATCTGCCTTAACTGCCTTAACAGTTAGGAAGATCGGGGTTATTGGTTGTATAAATAGCAAATAATCAATTGTAGTGGGGGGTCGATTGTTTGATTGTAGTCTAACAGGGTTTGTCATCCTACGGAGGGAGGTTATGCTCTCTAGAGGGAGGTTATGCTCCGAAACCCAGTCCTTGTAAAGAGATTCGTTTACTGTGAATAATAGCAAAACTCATTCTTTCATTTCTGTTTCTATCTTTTGAGTGTTTTCTTGTTAGGTTCCAACCCAGAACCTAACATTAACTCTAAAGTATTTTCAAATATGATCCAATAAGATCTTTCTCTCTTGGCTATAACATTTGTGTCCATTTCATGTGACATTCCCTGAGGGATTTATTTGAGATGATAAGATTTTAGTTTCATATATAAATATCCAAATTAAATCAAGATTAGTAATACATTACAAATTAAATCAAAATTATGCTTGTGAGTTTGTGATGATTCAAATAATTTTTCTTTTACCTTAGTAATGCATTACAGGAAATGAAAAATTGGCAGCTGTTGGCATTAGAGTGTCCAGCTAGATAACCTATCATGGCTTGACACTTAATGTCACAACAGATTTGTCTCCCTTCAAATGGATCATCCCATGTGGAATTCGGAACCGTCAAGTAGGAAGCATTAAGGAGTTGGTGAGAGAGGGTGTTGGTCATGGAAGAGCGGATTTGCATCATCTGAATGATGCTAGTCTTGTTCATATTACACATAAATCCTTGCTTGAAGAATTTTCACAAGCATTTCAGCTCGAATACAGTTACAAAAGCATTTCTTCCTCCATACACCAATAATATCAAGACAGAAGTGAAAACTAAGCATCATGTTCAGCATAAAAAAACCAACTCATCATAGCACCACAATATGGCTTTCACTGTCCACAATAAAATAAACAAGAGGGTAAAAAAAGTGGGGTGAAGAAAACAAAAATAAAAGAGGACCTTGTGTTTGCGAGCGAAAGGTGGCAAGCTGCTCCTTCATCAAATCCGTTCTGATCTTTGCGACATTTTCACCCAGCAAACGGAATTGATCCCTCGCAGCAGCGTGCGTCTGCAAACCTCCAATTCCTGGCCTTCTTCTCATCTCCCTTTATCCTTCGCAGACTCGAGGTTCCAATTTTATGGCTTCTAACAAATTGGGTTTTCTGGGTGCAGATTTTCGTTGATCAAAGGAGTGATTTCTTTTATTTTTTTTCTTTATAATCTCATAATTCATTTTTGTATTTATTTTAAGAACAAAATTATATCTTTTTGAGAACATAATTCTAACGGTGAGTTTTCGAGACTTGAACAAAAATGAGTAGTGTAAGACCTTAGAAAATTAACTCTGCAAAATCCTCTGTCAAATCATAATTAATGCACCACGTCACTTGCTCAGTGCCATTAATAACCCACTCTGCAGTCCATGCATGAGCGCCACTTGTCACAATAGAAGCTTCTAAAGTCAGTAGTGGGGGTGCAGGTGTCGACAGGGGAGACGCTCGTCCGTTTGGACGTGGGTTGAACAAAACTGATTTTCTGAAAAACCCTCCCACTCTCCTGCACGCACCCTTCTTCTTCCTCAGAATCAGACTTTTCATTTTCTCCACCTTCTCTCTAGAAAACCTCCATCTTCTCTCTACTGTAACTCACCACCCTCTTCTCCGATCAACTTTCAGAAACCATAGGAGCGTTCGCTGAGCTGTGAGCTACAAGTTGGACTGAACAGTTTCAAAAGCTGAAATTGGTAAGTTCTCCCTTAGTAGTTCGTTTTTAGGGTTCCTGAAAAACTAAATTTTGGCTGCATGCAAGTGTGTAGTCTAAGTACCCCAACTTTCTTGTGGATAGATTTGATTGAAAGAGATTAGTGACTGTCAAAAGGGAAAACGTTAGCTGGTGGAGCCACACTTCTTACATATAGAACGATTTGGTCTCAAATCCAGGTAAGGGGAGCTTATTAATTTAATTGATACTTGTATGATGTATGAAAGCATGATATGGACTGGATGCATGAGATGTATGCTGATTGATTAGTTATGAACGATCGCTGTTATAATGAATATTGTATATGTTGGTTGAACTGTATGTTGATGATTGATACGTATGAATAGGAAATGAGTTATCACTTTGAAGTATGACTGATTAATGTGAATCANGAATGTCAGACCTCGGAAAATGTAAACCAAAACCCACCTGTTTACTTTCATTATTACCCCAAAAACCTTTCCCCGGTGCATTAAAAACGCACTTCCTCATTCTCTGCGCTAACGCCAAGTGTCACAGTAGAAGCTTCGGAAATCAGTTAGTGGAGTACAGGTGTCAATAGGAGAACGGACGTTCATTTTTTTAAACAAAATTGAACTTTCTGAAATCCGCGTCACTCTCCTGCATGCACCTTCTTCTCCCCAAAACTCAGACTTTCCATTTCTCCTCCTTCTCTCTAGAAAACTCTTCCCCTTCTCTCTACCGTAACTCATCTTGCTCTACTCCGATCACGTTTCAGAAACCGTAGAAGTACTCCCGGCGCCGTAAGCTTCAGTTTGAACCGATCCTTTCCGCGTTCTGAAACTGGTAAGCTTCTCATCCCTAGTTGTTCGTTCATCTGAGCATGCAAGCCAAGCTTTGGTTGCACGCGGTCACCCTATCTGAACCAAACTTGGTCTTCTGTAAATTGTTTAGTTTGAAGAAATTGTTTGAGCGTTGTGGGTAGAAGAAGTCTATTTTTGCGAACCCTGTCTTAGGCTGAAACAAGTCCGTTCACTTCAAGAGGTAAGGGAAGCTTATTTGATTTAATTCGTATGTTGTGTTTTGCATGAACGTCCGTTATTTAACTGTATGAGTATAATGCATGATGTTGAGGTGAGTAAATGGTATGAACGTTTGTTAATTTGATGAAATGAGATATATGAATTTACATGAGATGATTTGTATGAAATGTGGAAGTTGATGTTGATATGAACGCATGAAACTATGAGATTGCATAATGAGAAATGAACTGGAATGAAAATGGATTGTGTAAGAATTCCCTATGAAAATGTACGTTCGTGCTGAACGGTCATTGACCGTTCGGTTCTTCTCTTGTAACATAGTTGAAATGTTGATCCTGTCATCCGAATAGAACTCTAGTGAGGACGAGCGTCATCGTGTTAAAATACTATGCTTGAGCGTTCGGCCAAGCACTGTTGTATCTGAGTATTCTTTGATAAACTCCATTCTTTTTATATGTAATAGTATATTTTGTCGTTCGTAAACGTTATCTCAACAATTGTTATTTTAAGATTTTTGGTGCTCGGTCTTATACCCAGCGCTCGCTCTAAATGGTGCTCGGTCTTATACCAAGCGCTCGTACATGAGTAGTGCTCGGTCTCACACTTAGCGCTCGTCCTGAGTAGAGCTAGGTCTCATACCTAGCGCTCGCTCTAAGGGGTGCTCGGTCTCATACTGAGCGTCCGTACCTATTCTTATAAAAATTAGTCTTAATGAAATAGCGTACGTCCGACTTCAGAAGGACTTTCCTTTACCATGTTCGGTCATTGACCAGCAGTGGATTTCGGTATGAGAATTACTGTAAAAATGGTTCGTTAATGTCCTGAAATATCCACGTTCGATGTATTCGGCCTAGGGCCTCCACACTTAAATTATTCTTAGAGTATTGGTTTGAAATTCACAAGAGTCAGCTCATTCAACCGATTCACATGGTAAACAGCGTTCGTCCAGTATATAGGACATGCCTCGGTTATTCCCAAACGAAGTCGTAACTCAGTCGTTCGTATGTTGATCTGGAACGGACGCTATCTTAGTTCCGTCCATAGTGTTCATCCTCGGTCTCATTGGGAATAGAATGGTCAGTATTTTATGGTATTACTGTTGATGATGAAAATGAATGTGGAATGATGAATAGTGAATGATGAAGAGTATATGAAATGAAAAGAAAGTTGTGATTTTTGAACGAGCGTTCCGGGGAGGAACGACTCTTGGATGATTATGAGAATTGTAAAGTATGACAGTGGCCAGACTTAGCAGGCGATTCATCCTGATGTTCCGTGAGTGCTCGTCCTCAAGTAGAGGGGAGTATGTCATGTGTGGGAACGGTAGGAGGTCCTAGTCCATAACTGTACTTTGGACGGAACAGACTAACCTCGGGTGGCAGCTGATGAGAATTCCAGCTACACGGAAGTCATACAGTCCGGACGGTCAGTCTAGTGTTAAGAATTATGTAATGCGTACGTTGAAATGTGTTCTTGTGTGTTGAATTGTTTACATGAAATTGTATGTTGATTCATGAATTAAATTACATAAGCTTACCCTGCGTTTTTCCTTGTGTTGTCCCGTTTTGTACGTTCGTCCTGTCGTTGCAATGATCATCCGTGTGGATGTGAGCAGAGGGAGACGAGCGACTGGAAGATGTGCTGGATGATGAGACTTTGGTCGAAGTTGAAGTGAAGACCGAGCAGTGAGACGATCGGCTGGTAGTGTAGTTGTTGGATTTAGTGGTCGTTCGACCACCCCTTGCTTTCATTTTAAGTTACGTTCGATCGTTCGGTATTTTTCATGTGTAAACCGTTCGGTCAGTTTCAACTTGTGTTCGGCTTTTATTTTTGTAACTGCTCGTAAGGACGTTCGTCCTTGCGCGTTCGTTTTTCTTTAGTTGGAAAACTGTACTGGATTATTATTAAAGTGATTATTCTAATTATATGGTTTATTATTGTATTTTTGGGATGTTACAATAAACATGCATTTAAGCCATGAGATTCATTACACTGTTCAATGAGAGTGCCATTTACTATGATTTTGCTTTGCTCTCTATAATATTATCATTTACAATTACTCAAACGTCTCAAGCTTACTATGTCTAGTTTCTAAAGAAACACATACCTGGAACACTACTTCACCTACATGTATAGTATAAAGGGAATATGTTCATATGCTCATTAGTTTTGAACTAGTTCAACCAAAGCATAAGCACTCACAGATTCGGAGCAAGACCATGTATATCATATGCAATAAGTTGGAACACTGGTGGGTCGATACACAAAGGTCCTGACATTGTGTGAATATCCTGATGGGTGATTGTAACTGAATTTGACTCCCAAGCTGCCCTCACCAAGTTGAGTGCACTGTTCATGGAAACTACTGATTGGTCGAGCTAGACATGCGTCCCAACGATCACTCTCCGGCATTGTCTCAGCCACTGTGTATATCCCCTTTGCATCTGTGAATGCCTTGTAACATCCCCAAAAATACAGTAAACACCATATAATCGAATTAATTACATTAATGATAAACCAAATCAGTCTTAATACTAAACCAGAATAAGGTTTTGGCCGAACGGCCTTACAAGAGCTTAAGTACAGATAATAACGTTCGACCTAAGCAAACCTGACCGAACGGTTTACAAACAGAATTACCGAACGGTCAATTTTAATCAAAAGGGAAAGGGTCGTTCTAAAGACAATACTCTAATCTAACTAAGCTAACAAATAACCGAACGCACTATTGTTCGGCCTTCACCTCAACCTCGACGAGGTTTTCTTCTTCTAAGATTTCCTCAACGAGCGCCTCTTCAAGCAGCGCCTCTCCATCTGCTCACATCCACACGGATGATCATTGCAAGACAAGACGGACGTACAACAAGACAACACAAAGAAACACAGGGTAAGCTTATTGAATTTAATTCAAGTAATCGCATACATTTCATAGTACATCAACATATCAAATAATTCCCAAACATATAATTCAATAACTTCTTTAAATCAATCATTTCCTGATACTAGACTGACTGTCCGGACTGTATGAATTCTGTGTAGCTACGACGTTCGTGCACCCAGGTGGAGTAATTGGAATTCTCATCAATTACTACCTGAGGTTAGTCCGTTCCGTCCAAGTTACAGTTATGGACTAGGACCTCCTGCCATTCCCACACATGACATACTCCTCTCTACTTGAGAACGAGCACTCACGGAATATCAGGATGAACCGCCAGCTAAGCTTACCACATTCATACTTTACAAATCTCAACTTTCATCCAAGAGTCGTTCCTCCCTGGAACGCTCGTTCGAAATCCACACCCATAGTTTCACCTCATATACTGTTCATTCTTAATAACTTTCCAATTTAATATCATTTTCATATTCCGTTCTAATTCATAAAAAGACGAGCGTTCAGCCCTCTTAAAAATGAGGACGAGCGTTAATACGATATAGAGGAATCCTCGTTTCTGAACAGAAGAAACGAACACCTTTCCGATGACGAACGTTATGACCACTTGAATCAGTTAAATGAACTAATTCTAGAATAATTCGAATGATACTCAGAATAATTTAAGTACAATAACTCTAGGTCGAATCCAAATGGATAGAAACACCACAAGGTGTTTAGATAATTATACCGAGTACGATTTAATTAAAGATACCAACCGCCAGTCAATGACCGAACGCGGTATATATATTTATTGAAGTTTTGGACGAACGCTACTGATCTTTCGGACGAGCGCTATTTGCACTCATTTGTTGATTCAGGATAAGAACGAGCGTTCGGTATAAGACCGAGCGCCACCCATAACGTACGCTTTGGGTCGAGACCCATCGCTATTTCAAAATTATAGAAAGAGGGATTTATATAAGACGAGATGGTAAAGTTATAATTTTTAACAAAATGACTATGTGTCCGAATGTGTATTTTCAAGCTTTTCAATTTCTCACACAACACTCAGGATATCTATGTTTGGCCGAACGCTCAAACGTAAGACTAATATAAGAGGGCGTTCGTCCTCAATAAGTATTCTTTCCAAATGAAAGAATTCTGTTTTTCAAAGAAATTACTAAGAATACCGAGCGGTCAAGGACCGTTCGATAACGAACGTTCCTTATCATAGAATTTCATATTCAAAATCTCACTTACAGTAAACTCATTTTTCAGTATAAACTTTCATACATTTAACTACTCATATCATAGCACATTTCATAATTCTCATACATCATCCCATCATCAAAATCATATACCAAAATCAATTATCTCAGATTATACTTAATACAATTCACAGAACATCCATACAGCACAGTATAACACAAGAATTAAATTTAATAAGCTTCCCTTACCCGGATCAGGGTGAACGTCCTAAGAGAATGATTTTTGCTTCGCCCAACTACAACTTTCTACTCTCAACGATTCAGTCTAACCATAAGAATAAAGAAGAACTTAGATGATACCACTGCATGCAACACCAGAACTACGTTTTTGCATGAAACCAGAAAACGAACGACTTGAGTTGAGGACTTACCAGCTTCAGACTCTGAAACGGTTCGCTCCAAACTGAAGTTTAAGGTGCCGGGAGTTCTTCTATGGGATCTGAGTGATGAACGGAGAAGGAAAAGGGTGAATTTCGGTAGAGAGAGAATGAAGAGATTTCTAGAGAGAAGGAGGAGAAAAATGGAGGTTTGAAGTTTGGAAGAAGAAGAAGCGCGCAGTAGAATGAGCAGAGTTTTTCAGAAATGATTTTTCTGTTTGCCCAAGCCCCAAAAACGGACGTGTGCTCTTCTGCTGACACCTGCCCTCCACTTACTGACTTAAGAATGTTCCATCTGACACTTGGCAGCTCATGCAATCAGAGTTTTAGTGCATTTTTAATGCCTCTGAGCAAGTGGCGCGGTGCATTTATGAGAGCTAACAGGTGACTAAGCAGTGTATTAAATGAGACGTGACAATCCCCCTAACTACAAAAATTTTCGTCCTCGAAAATTAAGACTTACCCGGAAATAGATGAGGGTACAAGTCCTTCATGGCATCCTCTAATAAAATCCAAGAAGAATGGAAGTCATTGGAGGAGGAATTGCCATCACCCAAACCTCCAGACCTGAGTTGGAGGGCAGTTGCCAGAGGGTTCCATTCATATGAGTACACGATGATGAAGAGGAGCCATGAGATCAAGCCTTCCGTTTTCAACCTTGAGGACAAGGTTTTTCNCGATCGTTCGGTATTTTTCATGTGTAAACCGTTCGGTCAGTTTCAACTTGTGTTCGGCTTTTATTTTTGTAACTGCTCGTAAGGACGTTCGTCCTTGCGCGTTCGTTTTTCTTTAGTTGGAAAACTGTACTGGATTATTATTAAAGTGATTATTCTAATTATATGGTTTATTATTGTATTTTTGGGATGTTACAATAAACATGCATTTAAGCCATGAGATTCATTACACTGTTCAATGAGAGTGCCATTTACTATGATTTTGCTTTGCTCTCTATAATATTATCATTTACAATTACTCAAACGTCTCAAGCTTACTATGTCTAGTTTCTAAAGAAACACATACCTGGAACACTACTTCACCTACATGTATAGTATAAAGGGAATATGTTCATATGCTCATTAGTTTTGAACTAGTTCAACCAAAGCATAAGCACTCACAGATTCGGAGCAAGACCATGTATATCATATGCAATAAGTTGGAACACTGGTGGGTCGATACACAAAGGTCCTGACATTGTGTGAATATCCTGATGGGTGATTGTAACTGAATTTGACTCCCAAGCTGCCCTCACCAAGTTGAGTGCACTGTTCATGGAAACTACTGATTGGTCGAGCTAGACATGCGTCCCAACGATCACTCTCCGGCATTGTCTCAGCCACTGTGTATATCCCCTTTGCATCTGTGAATGCCTTGTAACATCCCCAAAAATACAGTAAACACCATATAATCGAATTAATTACATTAATGATAAACCAAATCAGTCTTAATACTAAACCAGAATAAGGTTTTGGCCGAACGGCCTTACAAGAGCTTAAGTACAGATAATAACGTTCGACCTAAGCAAACCTGACCGAACGGTTTACAAACAGAATTACCGAACGGTCAATTTTAATCAAAAGGGAAAGGGTCGTTCTAAAGACAATACTCTAATCTAACTAAGCTAACAAATAACCGAACGCACTATTGTTCGGCCTTCACCTCAACCTCGACGAGGTTTTCTTCTTCTAAGATTTCCTCAACGAGCGCCTCTTCAAGCAGCGCCTCTCCATCTGCTCACATCCACACGGATGATCATTGCAAGACAAGACGGACGTACAACAAGACAACACAAAGAAACACAGGGTAAGCTTATTGAATTTAATTCAAGTAATCGCATACATTTCATAGTACATCAACATATCAAATAATTCCCAAACATATAATTCAATAACTTCTTTAAATCAATCATTTCCTGATACTAGACTGACTGTCCGGACTGTATGAATTCTGTGTAGCTACGACGTTCGTGCACCCAGGTGGAGTAATTGGAATTCTCATCAATTACTACCTGAGGTTAGTCCGTTCCGTCCAAGTTACAGTTATGGACTAGGACCTCCTGCCATTCCCACACATGACATACTCCTCTCTACTTGAGAACGAGCACTCACGGAATATCAGGATGAACCGCCAGCTAAGCTTACCACATTCATACTTTACAAATCTCAACTTTCATCCAAGAGTCGTTCCTCCCTGGAACGCTCGTTCGAAATCCACACCCATAGTTTCACCTCATATACTGTTCATTCTTAATAACTTTCCAATTTAATATCATTTTCATATTCCGTTCTAATTCATAAAAAGACGAGCGTTCAGCCCTCTTAAAAATGAGGACGAGCGTTAATACGATAGAGAGGAATCCTCGTTTCTGAACAGAAGAAACGAACACCTTTCCGATGACGAACGTTATGACCACTTGAATCAGTTAAATGAACTAATTCTAGAATAATTCGAATGATACTCAGAATAATTTAAGTACAATAACTCTAGGTCGAATCCAAATGGATAGAAACACCACAAGGTGTTTAGATAATTATACCGAGTACGATTTAATTAAAGATACCAACCGCCAGTCAATGACCGAACGCGGTATATATATTTATTGAAGTTTTGGACGAACGCTACTGATCTTTCGGACGAGCGCTATTTGCACTCATTTGTTGATTCAGGATAAGAACGAGCGTTCGGTATAAGACCGAGCGCCACCCATAACGTACGCTTTGGGTCGAGACCCATCGCTATTTCAAAATTATAGAAAGAGGGATTTATATAAGACGAGATGGTAAAGTTATAATTTTTAACAAAATGACTATGTGTCCGAATGTGTATTTTCAAGCTTTTCAATTTCTCACACAACACTCAGGATATCTATGTTTGGCCGAACGCTCAAACGTAAGACTAATATAAGAGGGCGTTCGTCCTCAATAAGTATTCTTTCCAAATGAAAGAATTCTGTTTTTCAAAGAAATTACTAAGAATACCGAGCGGTCAAGGACCGTTCGATAACGAACGTTCCTTATCATAGAATTTCATATTCAAAATCTCACTTACAGTAAACTCATTTTTCAGTATAAACTTTCATACATTTAACTACTCATATCATAGCACATTTCATAATTCTCATACATCATCCCATCATCAAAATCATATACCAAAATCAATTATCTCAGATTATACTTAATACAATTCACAGAACATCCATACAGCACAGTATAACACAAGAATTAAATTTAATAAGCTTCCCTTACCCGGATCAGGGTGAACGTCCTAAGAGAATGATTTTTGCTTCGCCCAACTACAACTTTCTACTCTCAACGATTCAGTCTAACCATAAGAATAAAGAAGAACTTAGATGATACCACTGCATGCAACACCAGAACTACGTTTTTGCATGAAACCAGAAAACGAACGACTTGAGTTGAGGACTTACCAGCTTCAGACTCTGAAACGGTTCGCTCCAAACTGAAGTTTAAGGTGCCGGGAGTTCTTCTATGGGATCTGAGTGATGAACGGAGAAGGAAAAGGGTGAATTTCGGTAGAGAGAGAATGAAGAGATTTCTAGAGAGAAGGAGGAGAAAAATGGAGGTTTGAAGTTTGGAAGAAGAAGAAGCGCGCAGTAGAATGAGCAGAGTTTTTCAGAAATGATTTTTCTGTTTGCCCAAGCCCCAAAAACGGACGTGTGCTCTTCTGCTGACACCTGCCCTCCACTTACTGACTTAAGAATGTTCCATCTGACACTTGGCAGCTCATGCAATCAGAGTTTTAGTGCATTTTTAATGCCTCTGAGCAAGTGGCGCGGTGCATTTATGAGAGCTAACAGGTGACTAAGCAGTGTATTAAATGAGACGTGACAATCCCCCTAACTACAAAAATTTTCGTCCTCGAAAATTAAGACTTACCCGGAAATAGATGAGGGTACAAGTCCTTCATGGCATCCTCTAATAAAATCCAAGAAGAATGGAAGTCATTGGAGGAGGAATTGCCATCACCCAAACCTCCAGACCTGAGTTGGAGGGCAGTTGCCAGAGGGTTCCATTCATATGAGTACACGATGATGAAGAGGAGCCATGAGATCAAGCCTTCCGTTTTCAACCTTGAGGACAAGGTTTTTCGACAGCGGGGTGTAATGTTAGGGATGGAGAGTTTACGAGTGAAGGAATAAAACATTAAATGCCCATCTGCCTTAACTGCCTTAACAGTTAGGAAGATCGGGGTTATTGGTTGTATAAATAGCAAATAATCAATTGTAGTGGGGGGTCGATTGTTTGATTGTAGTCTAACAGGGTTTGTCATCCTACGGAGGGAGGTTATGCTCTCTAGAGGGAGGTTATGCTCCGAAACCCAGTCCTTGTAAAGAGATTCGTTTACTGTGAATAATAGCAAAACTCATTCTTTCATTTCTGTTTCTATCTTTTGAGTGTTTTCTTGTTAGGTTCCAACCCAGAACCTAACATTAACTCTAAAGTATTTTCAAATATGATCCAATAAGATCTTTCTCTCTTGGCTATAACATTTGTGTCCATTTCATGTGACATTCCCTGAGGGATTTATTTGAGATGATAAGATTTTAGTTTCATATATAAATATCCAAATTAAATCAAGATTAGTAATACATTACAAATTAAATCAAAATTATGCTTGTGAGTTTGTGATGATTCAAATAATTTTTCTTTTACCTTAGTAATGCATTACAGGAAATGAAAAATTGGCAGCTGTTGGCATTAGAGTGTCCAGCTAGATAACCTATCATGGCTTGACACTTAATGTCACAACAGATTTGTCTCCCTTCAAATGGATCATCCCATGTGGAATTCGGAACCGTCAAGTAGGAAGCATTAAGGAGTTGGTGAGAGAGGGTGTTGGTCATGGAAGAGCGGATTTGCATCATCTGAATGATGCTAGTCTTGTTCATATTACACATAAATCCTTGCTTGAAGAATTTTCACAAGCATTTCAGCTCGAATACAGTTACAAAAGCATTTCTTCCTCCATACACCAATAATATCAAGACAGAAGTGAAAACTAAGCATCATGTTCAGCATAAAAAAACCAACTCATCATAGCACCACAATATGGCTTTCACTGTCCACAATAAAATAAACAAGAGGGTAAAAAAAGTGGGGTGAAGAAAACAAAAATAAAAGAGGACCTTGTGTTTGCGAGCGAAAGGTGGCAAGCTGCTCCTTCATCAAATCCGTTCTGATCTTTGCGACATTTTCACCCAGCAAACGGAATTGATCCCTCGCAGCAGCGTGCGTCTGCAAACCTCCAATTCCTGGCCTTCTTCTCATCTCCCTTTATCCTTCGCAGACTCGAGGTTCCAATTTTATGGCTTCTAACAAATTGGGTTTTCTGGGTGCAGATTTTCGTTGATCAAAGGAGTGATTTCTTTTATTTTTTTTCTTTATAATCTCATAATTCATTTTTGTATTTATTTTAAGAACAAAATTATATCTTTTTGAGAACATAATTCTAACGGTGAGTTTTCGAGACTTGAACAAAAATGAGTAGTGTAAGACCTTAGAAAATTAACTCTGCAAAATCCTCTGTCAAATCATAATTAATGCACCACGTCACTTGCTCAGTGCCATTAATAACCCACTCTGCAGTCCATGCATGAGCGCCACTTGTCACAATAGAAGCTTCTAAAGTCAGTAGTGGGGGTGCAGGTGTCGACAGGGGAGACGCTCGTCCGTTTGGACGTGGGTTGAACAAAACTGATTTTCTGAAAAACCCTCCCACTCTCCTGCACGCACCCTTCTTCTTCCTCAGAATCAGACTTTTCATTTTCTCCACCTTCTCTCTAGAAAACCTCCATCTTCTCTCTACTGTAACTCACCACCCTCTTCTCCGATCAACTTTCAGAAACCATAGGAGCGTTCGCTGAGCTGTGAGCTACAAGTTGGACTGAACAGTTTCAAAAGCTGAAATTGGTAAGTTCTCCCTTAGTAGTTCGTTTTTAGGGTTCCTGAAAAACTAAATTTTGGCTGCATGCAAGTGTGTAGTCTAAGTACCCCAACTTTCTTGTGGATAGATTTGATTGAAAGAGATTAGTGACTGTCAAAAGGGAAAACGTTAGCTGGTGGAGCCACACTTCTTACATATAGAACGATTTGGTCTCAAATCCAGGTAAGGGGAGCTTATTAATTTAATTGATACTTGTATGATGTATGAAAGCATGATATGGACTGGATGCATGAGATGTATGCTGATTGATTAGTTATGAACGATCGCTGTTATAATGAATATTGTATATGTTGGTTGAACTGTATGTTGATGATTGATACGTATGAATAGGAAATGAGTTATCACTTTGAAGTATGACTGATTAATGTGAATCATTTAAAGTTTATAAATTGATATTGATATGAAGTTATAAGGTATGAGCTGATATGTGGAAACTTGAGATTTGAAATAGATGAAAATCTGAATATGAATTCCCCACTATGATAAAATACGTTTGTCATCGTACGGTCTTATACTGTTCGGTTTCTAGTAGATTGCTTAAAAAGGAATTCTTTCATTTGGAAAGAGTTCTGATTGAGAACGAGCGTCCTCCTGTGAAATGCTATGTTTGAGCGTACGGTTCAGCCTAGCGGTATACGAATACCTTTATACTTTAAAATTAGTAACGCTCGGTCTTATACCTAACGTTCGTCATAAGCAGCGCTCGGTCGTATACCTAGCGTTCGTCCTAATGAGCTCTCGGTCGTATACCAAGCGTTCGTCCTAATGAGCTCTCGGTCTTATACCAAGCGTTCGTCCTAATTGGTGCTCGGTCATATACCTAGCGTTCGTTCTAAATAATGCTCGGTCTTATACCAAGCGCTCGTGTTATTGTATATTTACCTTTGATAAAATAGCGTTCGTTCAATTTTTATAATAATTCCTTTTCTTACGTTCGGTCATTTGCTGGCATTCGGATTTCCGTATGCGATTTACTCCAAAGATAGTTATAAATATTCTTGGCTCTTCTTCTTACATTGGATCCAGTCTAAAGTCTTCATAATGAAATTTTCTTTAAGTACCAGTGTACATCCAAACGAGTTAGTTCATTTAACTGACCACATAGAAAGTAGCGTCCGTCACAGATTTCTTAGTTCATTCAGTCCATTTTCTTAATGCTCGTCCTCGTTCTTCAGAGGGCTGAACGTTCGTTATTTTATGTCTCTAAAACTAAAGATGAAAATGATAATAAAGTACAAAATTTTGAAGAGTGAACATTATATTGAATGATTATACGATTATGGAATTTGAACGAGCGTTCCAGGGAGGAACGACTCATGTATGGATGAATATGAAATTTGGTAAAGTATGACTGTGGGCATGCTAATGCTGGCTGGTCCATCCTGATGTTCCGTGAGTACTCACCTCATGTAGAGGGGGTAGGTCATGTGTGGGAACGACAGGAGGTTCTATTCCTTAGGGGTACTTTGGATAGGANTTGGCAGCTGTTGGCATTAGAGTGTCCAGCTAGATAACCTATCATGGCTTGACACTTAATGTCACAACAGATTTGTCTCCCTTCAAATGGATCATCCCATGTGGAATTCGGAACCGTCAAGTAGGAAGCATTAAGGAGTTGGTGAGAGAGGGTGTTGGTCATGGAAGAGCGGATTTGCATCATCTGAATGATGCTAGTCTTGTTCATATTACACATAAATCCTTGCTTGAAGAATTTTCACAAGCATTTCAGCTCGAATACAGTTACAAAAGCATTTCTTCCTCCATACACCAATAATATCAAGACAGAAGTGAAAACTAAGCATCATGTTCAGCATAAAAAAACCAACTCATCATAGCACCACAATATGGCTTTCACTGTCCACAATAAAATAAACAAGAGGGTAAAAAATGTGGGGTGAAGAAAACAAAAATAAAAGAGGACCTTGTGTTTGCGAGCGAAAGGTGGCAAGCTGCTCCTTCATCAAATCCGTTCTGATCTTTGCGACATTTTCACCCAGCAAACGGAATTGATCCCTCGCAGCAGCGTGCGTCTGCAAACCTCCAATTCCTGGCCTTCTTCTCATCTCCCTTTATCCTTCGCTGACTCGAGGTTCCAATTTTATGGCTTCTAACAAATTGGGTTTTCTGGGTGCAGATTTTCGTTGATCAAAGGAGTGATTTCTTTTATTTTTTTTCTTTATAATCTCATAATTCATTTTTGTATTTATTTTAAGAACAAAATTATATCTTTTTGAGAACATAATTCTAACGGTGAGTTTTCGAGACTTGAACAAAAATGAGTAGTGTAAGACCTTAGAAAATTAACTCTGCAAAATCCTCTGTCAAATCATAATTAATGCACCACGTCACTTGCTCAGTGCCATTAATAACCCACTCTGCAGTCCATGCATGAGCGCCACTTGTCACAATAGAAGCTTCTAAAGTCAGTAGTGGGGGTGCAGGTGTCGACAGGGGAGACGCTCGTCCGTTTGGACGTGGGTTGAACAAAACTGATTTTCTGAAAAACCCTCCCACTCTCCTGCACGCACCCTTCTTCTTCCTCAGAATCAGACTTTTCATTTTCTCCACCTTCTCTCTAGAAAACCTCCATCTTCTCTCTACTGTAACTCACCACCCTCTTCTCCGATCAACTTTCAGAAACCATAGGAGCGTTCGCTGAGCTGTGAGCTACAAGTTGGACTGAACAGTTTCAAAAGCTGAAATTGGTAAGTTCTCCCTTAGTAGTTCGTTTTTAGGGTTCCTGAAAAACTAAATTTTGGCTGCATGCAAGTGTGTAGTCTAAGTACCCCAACTTTCTTGTGGATAGATTTGATTGAAAGAGATTAGTGACTGTCAAAAGGGAAAACGTTAGCTGGTGGAGCCACACTTCTTACATATAGAACGATTTGGTCTCAAATCCAGGTAAGGGGAGCTTATTAATTTAATTGATACTTGTATGATGTATGAAAGCATGATATGGACTGGATGCATGAGATGTATGCTGATTGATTAGTTATGAACGATCGCTGTTATAATGAATATTGTATATGTTGGTTGAACTGTATGTTGATGATTGATACGTATGAATAGGAAATGAGTTATCACTTTGAAGTATGACTGATTAATGTNTGTATTTTTGGGATGTTACAATAAACATGCATTTAAGCCATGAGATTCATTACACTGTTCAATGAGAGTGCCATTTACTATGATTTTGCTTTGCTCTCTATAATATTATCATTTACAATTACTCAAACGTCTCAAGCTTACTATGTCTAGTTTCTAAAGAAACACATACCTGGAACACTACTTCACCTACATGTATAGTATAAAGGGAATATGTTCATATGCTCATTAGTTTTGAACTAGTTCAACCAAAGCATAAGCACTCACAGATTCGGAGCAAGACCATGTATATCATATGCAATAAGTTGGAACACTGGTGGGTCGATACACAAAGGTCCTGACATTGTGTGAATATCCTGATGGGTGATTGTAACTGAATTTGACTCCCAAGCTGCCCTCACCAAGTTGAGTGCACTGTTCATGGAAACTACTGATTGGTCGAGCTAGACATGCGTCCCAACGATCACTCTCCGGCATTGTCTCAGCCACTGTGTATATCCCCTTTGCATCTGTGAATGCCTTGTAACATCCCCAAAAATACAGTAAACACCATATAATCGAATTAATTACATTAATGATAAACCAAATCAGTCTTAATACTAAACCAGAATAAGGTTTTGGCCGAACGGCCTTACAAGAGCTTAAGTACAGATAATAACGTTCGACCTAAGCAAACCTGACCGAACGGTTTACAAACAGAATTACCGAACGGTCAATTTTAATCAAAAGGGAAAGGGTCGTTCTAAAGACAATACTCTAATCTAACTAAGCTAACAAATAACCGAACGCACTATTGTTCGGCCTTCACCTCAACCTCGACGAGGTTTTCTTCTTCTAAGATTTCCTCAACGAGCGCCTCTTCAAGCAGCGCCTCTCCATCTGCTCACATCCACACGGATGATCATTGCAAGACAAGACGGACGTACAACAAGACAACACAAAGAAACACAGGGTAAGCTTATTGAATTTAATTCAAGTAATCGCATACATTTCATAGTACATCAACATATCAAATAATTCCCAAACATATAATTCAATAACTTCTTTAAATCAATCATTTCCTGATACTAGACTGACTGTCCGGACTGTATGAATTCTGTGTAGCTACGACGTTCGTGCACCCAGGTGGAGTAATTGGAATTCTCATCAATTACTACCTGAGGTTAGTCCGTTCCGTCCAAGTTACAGTTATGGACTAGGACCTCCTGCCATTCCCACACATGACATACTCCTCTCTACTTGAGAACGAGCACTCACGGAATATCAGGATGAACCGCCAGCTAAGCTTACCACATTCATACTTTACAAATCTCAACTTTCATCCAAGAGTCGTTCCTCCCTGGAACGCTCGTTCGAAATCCACACCCATAGTTTCACCTCATATACTGTTCATTCTTAATAACTTTCCAATTTAATATCATTTTCATATTCCGTTCTAATTCATAAAAAGACGAGCGTTCAGCCCTCTTAAAAATGAGGACGAGCGTTAATACGATAGAGAGGAATCCTCGTTTCTGAACAGAAGAAACGAACACCTTTCCGATGACGAACGTTATGACCACTTGAATCAGTTAAATGAACTAATTCTAGAATAATTCGAATGATACTCAGAATAATTTAAGTACAATAACTCTAGGTCGAATCCAAATGGATAGAAACACCACAAGGTGTTTAGATAATTATACCGAGTACGATTTAATTAAAGATACCAACCGCCAGTCAATGACCGAACGCGGTATATATATTTATTGAAGTTTTGGACGAACGCTACTGATCTTTCGGACGAGCGCTATTTGCACTCATTTGTTGATTCAGGATAAGAACGAGCGTTCGGTATAAGACCGAGCGCCACCCATAACGTACGCTTTGGGTCGAGACCCATCGCTATTTCAAAATTATAGAAAGAGGGATTTATATAAGACGAGATGGTAAAGTTATAATTTTTAACAAAATGACTATGTGTCCGAATGTGTATTTTCAAGCTTTTCAATTTCTCACACAACACTCAGGATATCTATGTTTGGCCGAACGCTCAAACGTAAGACTAATATAAGAGGGCGTTCGTCCTCAATAAGTATTCTTTCCAAATGAAAGAATTCTGTTTTTCAAAGAAATTACTAAGAATACCGAGCGGTCAAGGACCGTTCGATAACGAACGTTCCTTATCATAGAATTTCATATTCAAAATCTCACTTACAGTAAACTCATTTTTCAGTATAAACTTTCATACATTTAACTACTCATATCATAGCACATTTCATAATTCTCATACATCATCCCATCATCAAAATCATATACCAAAATCAATTATCTCAGATTATACTTAATACAATTCACAGAACATCCATACAGCACAGTATAACACAAGAATTAAATTTAATAAGCTTCCCTTACCCGGATCAGGGTGAACGTCCTAAGAGAATGATTTTTGCTTCGCCCAACTACAACTTTCTACTCTCAACGATTCAGTCTAACCATAAGAATAAAGAAGAACTTAGATGATACCACTGCATGCAACACCAGAACTACGTTTTTGCATGAAACCAGAAAACGAACGACTTGAGTTGAGGACTTACCAGCTTCAGACTCTGAAACGGTTCGCTCCAAACTGAAGTTTAAGGTGCCGGGAGTTCTTCTATGGGATCTGAGTGATGAACGGAGAAGGAAAAGGGTGAATTTCGGTAGAGAGAGAATGAAGAGATTTCTAGAGAGAAGGAGGAGAAAAATGGAGGTTTGAAGTTTGGAAGAAGAAGAAGCGCGCAGTAGAATGAGCAGAGTTTTTCAGAAATGATTTTTCTGTTTGCCCAAGCCCCAAAAACGGACGTGTGCTCTTCTGCTGACACCTGCCCTCCACTTACTGACTTAAGAATGTTCCATCTGACACTTGGCAGCTCATGCAATCAGAGTTTTAGTGCATTTTTAATGCCTCTGAGCAAGTGGCGCGGTGCATTTATGAGAGCTAACAGGTGACTAAGCAGTGTATTAAATGAGACGTGACAATCCCCCTAACTACAAAAATTTTCGTCCTCGAAAATTAAGACTTACCCGGAAATAGATGAGGGTACAAGTCCTTCATGGCATCCTCTAATAAAATCCAAGAAGAATGGAAGTCATTGGAGGAGGAATTGCCATCACCCAAACCTCCAGACCTGAGTTGGAGGGCAGTTGCCAGAGGGTTCCATTCATATGAGTACACGATGATGAAGAGGAGCCATGAGATCAAGCCTTCCGTTTTCAACCTTGAGGACAAGGTTTTTCGACAGCGGGGTGTAATGTTAGGGATGGAGAGTTTACGAGTGAAGGAATAAAACATTAAATGCCCATCTGCCTTAACTGCCTTAACAGTTAGGAAGATCGGGGTTATTGGTTGTATAAATAGCAAATAATCAATTGTAGTGGGGGGTCGATTGTTTGATTGTAGTCTAACAGGGTTTGTCATCCTACGGAGGGAGGTTATGCTCTCTAGAGGGAGGTTATGCTCCGAAACCCAGTCCTTGTAAAGAGATTCGTTTACTGTGAATAATAGCAAAACTCATTCTTTCATTTCTGTTTCTATCTTTTGAGTGTTTTCTTGTTAGGTTCCAACCCAGAACCTAACATTAACTCTAAAGTATTTTCAAATATGATCCAATAAGATCTTTCTCTCTTGGCTATAACATTTGTGTCCATTTCATGTGACATTCCCTGAGGGATTTATTTGAGATGATAAGATTTTAGTTTCATATATAAATATCCAAATTAAATCAAGATTAGTAATACATTACAAATTAAATCAAAATTATGCTTGTGAGTTTGTGATGATTCAAATAATTTTTCTTTTACCTTAGTAATGCATTACAGGAAATGAAAAATTGGCAGCTGTTGGCATTAGAGTGTCCAGCTAGATAACCTATCATGGCTTGACACTTAATGTCACAACAGATTTGTCTCCCTTCAAATGGATCATCCCATGTGGAATTCGGAACCGTCAAGTAGGAAGCATTAAGGAGTTGGTGAGAGAGGGTGTTGGTCATGGAAGAGCGGATTTGCATCATCTGAATGATGCTAGTCTTGTTCATATTACACATAAATCCTTGCTTGAAGAATTTTCACAAGCATTTCAGCTCGAATACAGTTACAAAAGCATTTCTTCCTCCATACACCAATAATATCAAGACAGAAGTGAAAACTAAGCATCATGTTCAGCATAAAAAAACCAACTCATCATAGCACCACAATATGGCTTTCACTGTCCACAATAAAATAAACAAGAGGGTAAAAAAAGTGGGGTGAAGAAAACAAAAATAAAAGAGGACCTTGTGTTTGCGAGCGAAAGGTGGCAAGCTGCTCCTTCATCAAATCCGTTCTGATCTTTGCGACATTTTCACCCAGCAAACGGAATTGATCCCTCGCAGCAGCGTGCGTCTGCAAACCTCCAATTCCTGGCCTTCTTCTCATCTCCCTTTATCCTTCGCAGACTCGAGGTTCCAATTTTATGGCTTCTAACAAATTGGGTTTTCTGGGTGCAGATTTTCGTTGATCAAAGGAGTGATTTCTTTTATTTTTTTTCTTTATAATCTCATAATTCATTTTTGTATTTATTTTAAGAACAAAATTATATCTTTTTGAGAACATAATTCTAACGGTGAGTTTTCGAGACTTGAACAAAAATGAGTAGTGTAAGACCTTAGAAAATTAACTCTGCAAAATCCTCTGTCAAATCATAATTAATGCACCACGTCACTTGCTCAGTGCCATTAATAACCCACTCTGCAGTCCATGCATGAGCGCCACTTGTCACAATAGAAGCTTCTAAAGTCAGTAGTGGGGGTGCAGGTGTCGACAGGGGAGACGCTCGTCCGTTTGGACGTGGGTTGAACAAAACTGATTTTCTGAAAAACCCTCCCACTCTCCTGCACGCACCCTTCTTCTTCCTCAGAATCAGACTTTTCATTTTCTCCACCTTCTCTCTAGAAAACCTCCATCTTCTCTCTACTGTAACTCACCACCCTCTTCTCCGATCAACTTTCAGAAACCATAGGAGCGTTCGCTGAGCTGTGAGCTACAAGTTGGACTGAACAGTTTCAAAAGCTGAAATTGGTAAGTTCTCCCTTAGTAGTTCGTTTTTAGGGTTCCTGAAAAACTAAATTTTGGCTGCATGCAAGTGTGTAGTCTAAGTACCCCAACTTTCTTGTGGATAGATTTGATTGAAAGAGATTAGTGACTGTCAAAAGGGAAAACGTTAGCTGGTGGAGCCACACTTCTTACATATAGAACGATTTGGTCTCAAATCCAGGTAAGGGGAGCTTATTAATTTAATTGATACTTGTATGATGTATGAAAGCATGATATGGACTGGATGCATGAGATGTATGCTGATTGATTAGTTATGAACGATCGCTGTTATAATGAATATTGTATATGTTGGTTGAACTGTATGTTGATGATTGATACGTATGAATAGGAAATGAGTTATCACTTTGAAGTATGACTGATTAATGTGAATCATTTAAAGTTTATAAATTGATATTGATATGAAGTTATAAGGTATGAGCTGATATGTGGAAACTTGAGATTTGAAATAGATGAAAATCTGAATATGAATTCCCCACTATGATAAAATACGTTTGTCATCGTACGGTCTTATACTGTTCGGTTTCTAGTAGATTGCTTAAAAAGGAATTCTTTCATTTGGAAAGAGTTCTGATTGAGAACGAGCGTCCTCCTGTGAAATGCTATGTTTGAGCGTACGGTTCAGCCTAGCGGTATACGAATACCTTTATACTTTAAAATTAGTAACGCTCGGTCTTATACCTAACGTTCGTCATAAGCAGCGCTCGGTCGTATACCTAGCGTTCGTCCTAATGAGCTCTCGGTCGTATACCAAGCGTTCGTCCTAATGAGCTCTCGGTCTTATACCAAGCGTTCGTCCTAATTGGTGCTCGGTCATATACCTAGCGTTCGTTCTAAATAATGCTCGGTCTTATACCAAGCGCTCGTGTTATTGTATATTTACCTTTGATAAAATAGCGTTCGTTCAATTTTTATAATAATTCCTTTTCTTACGTTCGGTCATTTGCTGGCATTCGGATTTCCGTATGCGATTTACTCCAAAGATAGTTATAAATATTCTTGGCTCTTCTTCTTACATTGGATCCAGTCTAAAGTCTTCATAATGAAATTTTCTTTAAGTACCAGTGTACATCCAAACGAGTTAGTTCATTTAACTGACCACATAGAAAGTAGCGTCCGTCACAGATTTCTTAGTTCATTCAGTCCATTTTCTTAATGCTCGTCCTCGTTCTTCAGAGGGCTGAACGTTCGTTATTTTATGTCTCTAAAACTAAAGATGAAAATGATAATAAAGTACAAAATTTTGAAGAGTGAACATTATATTGAATGATTATACGATTATGGAATTTGAACGAGCGTTCCAGGGAGGAACGACTCATGTATGGATGAATATGAAATTTGGTAAAGTATGACTGTGGGCATGCTAATGCTGGCTGGTCCATCCTGATGTTCCGTGAGTACTCACCTCATGTAGAGGGGGTAGGTCATGTGTGGGAACGACAGGAGGTTCTATTCCTTAGGGGTACTTTGGATAGGACTAACCTCGAGTGGCAGCTGTTGAGTGTATCCCAGTTACTACATCACTCGGGTTCAAGGACGCTTGTAGCTACACAGATTCATACAGTCCGGACGGTCTGTCTAGTACTATATATTTCTTATGATGTTATATGTTAAGTTACATGTTGTGTGAATTGAAAAGTTAAATGTATATGTTGATGTATGAATTAAATTACATAAGCTTCCTTGTGTTGTCCATTGTCTATGTACGTTCGTCCTGTCTTTGCGATGATCATCCGTGTGGATGTGAGCAGAAGGCGAGGCCACTTTGGAGGACGTGATTGAAGAAGAAAACCTGGTTGAAGTGGAAGTTAAAGCCGAACCTTAGCACGCTCGTTCATACTAGAGTTTAGACGTTAGGTTTTAAATTCTGACGTTCGGTTATTAAATTTTGTAAAACCATTCGTCCCAGCTTCTATTATTCTGATATTACTGTATTGAATTCTGTAATTAAAGCTTTTGGCTTATGAACTTAAATCTTAGTGTAAAGACTGCAATGTGTTACTATGTTTTGTCTTCTATAAGTACAAACTAAACCGTTCATATATGTACTTGTGTTGTGCCGCTTCCAAGAAGGTGACTGGGGGGACTGGTAGGTCACCAATACCCTTTGTCATGATGCATTGAGAATTTCTTTTGATGCATTGAGAATTTCTTTTAATGAGTGTTTGTTTTATTGTTTACGTGTTGCGTGCTTTGGACAAGACTAACGTTGTTATTGATTGTTTTGTTGTGCTTACTGTTCGTGTGTATTGTTAGCTAGGAGGTTTGATTTTATTTTCTTTTCAATAGGGTTGTTTTAGTTAAAGTTTCTGAAGAGTGAAAAATGAACTGGGTCTTAAATGTAGCAACAAATCAGGTGAAGTGAGTTTATATAAGAAGCTGCGCCCACGGAATTCAAGATTTGCCACAAAGAATAAAACGACGGCAAATTTTTGTTACTCTTCTTTCCCTTCTCTTGCTAATTACTCAGTTCTCTGCTTACCTCCGATTACAGAGCCACACAGACGTGCCTTCCTTAAATGTTTCGTTTTTGGATGGTTGAAAGCTAAGCGGGTGATGCTTCAAGGAGTTCATCTTCGGTATTATCTAGTGTCCTTTACCAAAACCAGGGAATGCTGAAAGATGTGGTTGAAAGTTAAGAGTTGCCTCTCTAGTGTTAATGAAGTTGTAGCACCTCGTGTGCTAGCCTTATTAGTCCTTGATGAGATTGGATATTTAGACCACTGAATATCTGTTTTATGCTCATTTGCCCCAGGAAGTTGGAAATCTGAGCAATTGTGTGATGTCAAATCGTGATGTTTGTGAAGATGGCTGATAACATAAGCACCCGGACCAGGTAAATACTTGGTATACTATACTATTGAAAGTAGCATCGGTCTTATTCAAAAAGTGCTGCAGAAAATGGAATAGAAGGGAGGTGTGCTTATGCAAAAATAAGAACTTGGTAGGTTATAAGGGCAAGGGACCTTAGCAAAGGTCTACCATGGTAGGAATCTGATAACTGGCATGAGTGTGGCCATTAAGGTAATTAATAAGAATTTTTTTTTTAAATTTGAATTGTTTGATCAGCTAAGCGTGAAGTTTCAGTGATGAGATTAATCAGACATCGGCATGTGGTTGAGCTTATGAGGTAATGGCCACTAAAACCAAAATTTATTAAGTCATGGAGCATGCAAAAGGTGGTGAGCTCTTCAACAAGGTACTCAAAGGAAGGCTCAAGGTGGATGCTGCTAGGAAATATTTTAGCAACTGATTAGAGTTGTTGACTACTGCCATAGCAAGCGTGTGTTTCGTCGAGACTTAGAGCCTGAATATTTACTTTGGATGAAAATGATAATTTGATGGTTTCAGACTTTGGGTTGAGTGCCTTGACTGAATCCAAACGCCAAGATGGATTGCTCCATACTAATGTGGTACCTCTGCCTATGTAGCTCCAGACAGTGATAAGCAGAAAAGGTTATGATTGGATGAAAGCGGTAATTTGGTCATGTGGGGTAATCTTGTTTGTTCTGTTGGCTGTTCATCTTCCATTCCATGATTCAAATCTGATGGAGACGTACAGGAAAATCAGTAAAGGGGTATTCAAATTTCCTAAAAGTTGCACAGATGTCGCCGGTTATTATCCAGAATATTGGATCCAAACCCAAAGACCAGGATATCAATTGTCAGAATTATGAAATGTTCTTGGTTTAAAGTGAGGTTGGAGAATCCTGCTATTAATGCAACCGAAAACCAAGAACCAGCTCACCTGAATGCTGATGGAATAATACTTGAAGCGTGCAAGAATGATGGTCCACCTATTGCAGAATCAAACATGAATTGACCACGCTTGTAATTTGATTGCTTTTGCTATTATCTCCTTCTCGACTGAGTTTGATTTATCTGGTATTTTTTAGGACACTGTTCCCATGAAAGAGATGCGGTTCATGTCAAATAAGCCTGCTTTGAGTATAATCTCTAAGTTGGAAGAAATTTGTAAGAAGCTTTGCTCGAAAGTAAGGAAAAAAGATGGAGGCTTGTTGAAGTTGGAGGGTTCTAAGGAAGGCAGAAAAGGGAGTTTAGGTGTTGATGCTGAGATTTTTAGATTACCCCACACCTCTACATGGTGGAACTTCAAAGTCCAATGATGATACCATGGAGTATCAGAAGCTTTTTACACAGTATATCAGACCAACTTGAAGACATTGTTTGGACAAGGCAAGGAGAACAACAATAGCAAGAGAAACAACATCATGAAGTAGTTCAAGAAGGCAGAAAAGGGAGTTTAGGTATTGATGCTGAGACTTTTGAGATTACCCCACACCTCCACATGGTAGAACTTCGAAAGTCCAATGATGATACCATGGAGTATCATAAGCTTTTTACACAGGATATCAGACCAGTACTTGAAGACATTGTTTGGACAAGGCAAGGAGAATAACCGTAGAAAGAGAAACAGCATCATGAAGTAGTTCATGAAGGGCACCAACCTTCTCATACTGCTTAGTTTCCTCATCAACACGGAGGGCAATATGCCTTGGGGATATAGGAGTATTGAATCTCATAATCAAGCTCAATGTCGCTTTTCTTTTTCATTTTTTGAGTGGAGTATAATGTGTTGTGTAAGGGTGACTAACCAATGTTTAATTTAAAATCTACCAAGTTCTATTTTTTCTATCTTTTGATGGGAAAAGTTTGTTATTTTTTTTTATCAATTTGACGGTTACCGTATGATTATTTTCAAGGTTTTAAATTCTTGTTACTATTTAGATTCATTGTGATCTTCTATGTTTCAGAAATTGCAGACAATGCAGTTACCATTGTAGCTGTTTTGATCATAAAATCTTGGTTGTTGCTGTTACATTTGCAGTTGTGGATCTTTTATTGAAGTATTTTCCAGAGGACAGTATTGGTTTTTGGTTTGGTGCTTTGGACATGTAGATGAGGGTTGGGGTTTACAAAGTGGATGCTTCTGTAGATGGCTTAATCTGTTCGGTACTTTGGATCTGTTTTCTTGCTTTCATATATATAGGCCACATAAGTTGGTGGCATTTATTGCCCTTTATTGTCCATAAATGGAATTCCCTATGATATTTTATATTGGAAGTAGTGGACTGAATTCCCTTGAGGAGAAATGAAATCTGAGGGATGTTCTTATGAAGTATTGTGCCATCTAGCATCCATTATGAGTCCTAATAGTATGCGTCTAGACAAAATTGCAAAAATATTTCTACTGATTCAATTGTCAATTTGTGAAGTATTGTGTCATAAGCAGTTTGGTTTCATCTCTATCATGAACTGTTATAGCATGTATAAACGGCCCCTAAGGTCTTCTTCTTTATTCTTACCATGGAAGCGTTTTGAGTCATAGATGTGCAAAATCAACTTACCAATTATGGAGGTCTACCACTAGGGTTTTCCTTGTGGGTCCTCCTCTTCTCCACTTGGTTCATATATTAATGAGGCATAGACCCCTTTTGCCATTATTACTTTTTTATCCTATTGTTGTTGATCTTACTGGAAAAGACTTTGTCACCATAAGATTCAACAGAGAGGATTTCAGCTTCTTTGGTTCTTGATTAATGTATCAGCTAGAAAGTGGGGACACTTACATCAAATATTACTTTCATTTTTCTCGGTGGTTGTTAAGATGTGAACTTTAAGCCTAACTCAAACCTACAAAACTGACTTTCAAGGTGAGGTTTGCACTCACTTATATATTATAAATTGACCTTATTTTTAGTCAATGTGGGACTTCCAACACCCTCCTCACGTCGAGAGACATTAATGGGTGGTCCGATAGCGGGTGGAACAATATGTCCAACAAACAACAAATATTGTTAGGATAGGCTCTAACTTGACTCTGATACCATGTTAAGAGGTGGACTTCCAGAGAGGTATACGAGGTTGTTTGGAAAAGTGATTTATCCCATATCAACTATAGATAATGTCAATTTAAAGTATATAAGTGGGTGTAAATCTCACCTTATAAAATCGGCTTTTTAAGGTGAGGTTTGTATTCACTTATATATTATAAATTGGCCTTATCTCTAGTCAATGTGGGATTTCTAACAGGGGCATGTACTTTTGTTACGGTGTAAGGTGGGAGGTAATGATAAGGGTTGGAAAGTATATAAGAAGAAGAAAGGTAGGAGGAAAGTGAGGCCGAACGGTATTGACCGTAAAGGCCGAACAGTATCCGAACGGTGGAAGGCGGTGAGGGAGAAGAAGGGCACCAAACGGTGGAAGGCGAGGAGCGATCAGGCCGAACGGTGGGAAGCAGCGAAGAACCTGATCCGAACGGTTGAAGAGCGACTATCCTAACTAGGACAACAGTTAGGATAGGCGAGAAATATTTAGAAATAATTACAGTAAATAGGGCTATATTCAGTATAAGATAATTATAGTAAATAGAGCTATATCCTAGGGAAATATTCAGTATAAGATATTTACCGTAAATAAGGATGTATCCTAGGGAAATATTGAGAATAGATAATTACAGTAAATAAGGATATATCTTAGGGAAATATTCAATATAGGATGAGCGGAAAATAATTAGTATAAATAAAGATAGAGTCTAGGGTTAAGGGTATGCTTGTGATTATTGAGTTTGGTTGACAGGCGACTATGCATCTTGTGAGGGAGGTTATGCTCCCAAGTAATTGAAGGAGGTTATGCTCCCAATTATTATTTACTTTTGTTATTCAAATATTACTATCAACAAAAAAATTCTTTAGTTCAATTCCATTCTTTCATTATTATTTTGCTTACGTTGAGTGTGTGAGAGGTTGTTCTGGTTGAGTTTCGTACTCAGGTACGTAAAACCTTGGTGGCTTGTGTATGCTTTTATTAGCTCTATTTTAGTTGAAAATATAAAAGTTATTTTGATGAATCAATTAAATATGTGAGAAAGGAAGTCGTTTCTAAACTCAAATTGAGTCATTGATATTGATATATTGGACTTGTCCCTTATAAATATGTTGAGAAATACTATGAAATGATTTTAAATAGATCACTAAATTAGTATATTTATCATGTGCAGAAGGGCTTGAAGAAGATTGTTCCTCTCCCTTTTCATGTTCTGTTTGCAAGCTCATAATCTGTGAACTCAGGTGGCAATGTTAGACTTTGGATTTGGGTGAGTCCATGATCCCCTCATTCCGTCCAATTTCCTTTGATTGCTACCATTGTTTTCACACTACACATACAGTAGGTATAATTTCAGAGAGTTAGTTATATGCAAATTAGACATGATTTGTAGGTACATATGTTTCACCACAGTCCCATCAACAACGCCCAGCAACCCCTTCTCTACCTCTAGGGTCTACTTTGATCTGCACAACCCACTTCTATATTCCAAAACCATCCAAATCACCTCTCTTGTAAACAATGGCGGCAGAAGGATGTAAGTTGCATGTTCTTATCTTCCCTTTCCATTAATAATTACTCTGAAAAATCTAACCATTAAAACAATTTGCAGCTGTGATCTCTTTGATTGACCAGCAATCCCCTTATGAAGTGGCATGGTCTTGGCAAAAGGAACATTGTACAAGGCACATATTGAAGAAGGAAGGAGATTGTAATGACACCCTTATTATTCTACAACACCCTCCTGTGTATACATTTGGGCAGCTGCTAGTACCTTGTGGAGAACTCAAGTTTGACATGAAAAATGCTCCTTTTAATATTTATGCGGCACTGAGTGGTGGAGAGGTTACATACCATGCCCGTGCCAGGTGCTTGCACTAATCACTTGTTACAGTTTTAGGTTCCCTATTTTGAATTTATTTTGTATGGCAATTATAACATACCTTGCTTTGGCATGTACAGTTAGTTATGTACCCAATTATCAACCTCTCGATCGCACAAGATGGATCTTCATTGGTACCTTAGGACTCTTGAAGAGGTTTTCATTCGATTGTTCTTTTCTTCAACATTTTCAATTCAGGCTTCTACACGTGAAGGTTTAACTGGTGTTTGGGTTTTTAAACCTCTAAATCCTATTTAACACTTGTAATTGGTATTTTTTGCTCAGCACCGCCTGCCCTATTCTGAATTATCTTGTCATACACATACAGATATAGTTGTTAGCCTTGGAGTTTATCTAGTTTAACTCTAAAAGTTTTGTCAAATAGATCCAAAAGATCTTTCTTCTCTTGCTATAAACTTTGTGTCCATTTAATGTGACATCCCTGAGGATTTATTTGAGATGATACGATTTAGTTTTTCTACATACAATATCCAAATTAAATCAAGATTAGTAATACATTACAAATAAATCCACAAATAGCTTTGTGAGTTTGGATGATTCAAATAATTTTTTTTTTTAACTTTCTTGTAATGCATTACAGGAAATGAAAAATGGCAGCTGTTGGCATTAGAGTGGTCTAGCTGGATAACCTATCATGGCTTGGACACTTAATGTCACAACAGATTTGTCTCCCTCAAATGGATCATCCCATGTGGAATTCGGAACCGTCAGTAGGTAACATTAAGGATTGGCGAGGAGAGGGTTGTTGGTCATGGAAGAGCGGATTTGACATCATCTGAATGATGCTAGTCTTATTCATATTACCACATTAAATCCTTGCTTGAAGATTTTCACAAGCATTCCAGCTGAATACAGTTACAAAAGCATTTCTCCTCCATTGTTTGTATGAAGGAAATGAAGCTCTCTACCAAATACACACAGTAAGGTTAAATTTGTATGATGGTATAAATACCCTTGTCTCTTGAAATATCATCTTGTTTTTTAGTCAGTAGAACACACTTGTACATACTTCCAAACGTTTTACCATTTCTTGGGAGAATAGGTAGTATGATAAAAATTATGAAACTATTGAGATTGTGGCCATGTATCTGAGGATGGCCTCAGATTTTAAAAATAAATAATTTTAAGTCTAATTCACACTTTAAAAAAAACTGATTTTAAGAGTAAAATTTGTATCTGCATATCATATATATTATATTGAATTTTATTTTTATTCTGATTGAGATTTTTAATATATTTATCTTCTTCATCAAGGTATATATATATATATATATATATATATATTAATATATATATAGATATTTATATATTTAATATATATATATATATATATATATATCATAAAATTTATTATGTGATGGTGATAGACATTAGTGAGATTAGGTATATCCATTATGTATAATATATAAATTATTAAAGTGAGATAGACATTGTGGGATAGGTTATCCATATAGTATATATATGAGACGAGACATTAGTGAGATAGGTATAGACATTATAGTATATCTATTATATACCAGACGGAATAGACAGTAGTGAGATTAGGTATCTCCATTATAGATATATATATATATATATATATATATATAGACACACGTGAGACTAGACATTAGTGAGATTAGGTATATCCATTATAGACATTAATAACATTAGGTATATCTAATAAACACAATTTTCATTAGGATAGGATAGGTTTTAATCTATGACTCATGTCATGTTAAGATATGAATTTTAAGTATTAATTTAACTTTGTAAAATCAATTTGTAAGGTAAGATTTGCATTCAAATATACTCTAAACACTTTTAAAAAAATTAACATTCAAAAAAAACTGGAATTCATACATCTAGTCAGCCAATACATAGTTAGTTCTATTGTTTGTTCATCAACAATCATCACAATTGTCAAAAAAAACCAAAAACCCAACAATGTAATGAATAGTTCTCTATTTTGTTTATGAAAAAAATATTATCTATGCTTATTTTACCAACCCTTGTTAATCTAATGGTTGTTTCTCAGAAATGTAAATTTCTAATCTTCAGTCAACACGGAAAAGAAGGCCTTAGTACCAAGTTGATGTGGTTGATATATATTATATAGGGATGATCAAAGATTGTAGTACTTTTTGAGTTTATAATTTGCCAATTTCTGTCATTAGGATCATTTGATTTAAAGAACACATTATCTTTTAATGGTAATTGATATGAAATGGATTGCTAAAGGTGTTAAATAAGGTGAGATACTTGTCCCAGCATGATATTTAAGAAATCTATCCTTTGTCACTTTATGTTTCATTTTATCAAAGTGGTGCAGCGGAATGGTTAGCTTAACTACGAGAAAGGTGAATTGATTTCTTATTGCAAATCGTATATTTAAATATTCTCTTATAATTTAAATCCCTTATAGATAATTTAAAACAAATAAGGGAGTAAGGAAGAGAGAAAATTACACAAGTTATGAGTTCAAATCATAAGAATCATATATCTAGTTGTTAATCTCAAATGAGAATTAAGGATCTACCTTAACAAACCAACAAAATTTTAAAATCATAAAGAAAATAAACAAGTTTAAGGTTATAATACTTCTCTTGTTATTCTAAGAAATGAAACTCTCTTCTCTTGAAAGCCACAAGGGATGAACATCTCCTTCGAATCTTTCACGATGACCACCTCTTTTGAATATTCACAAAAGATGACAAGACTTTGACTTAGCAACAACAATTGCATTCAATCACAACTCTCGTGAAAGTTCTCGCTCTATGTCCACACCAAGTTCTCAAGCCACAAGTACAAGGGCTACACAAACCTAGAACACACGTATCACAGCTAGGGTTGGCAAAAAAACCCGTACCCGTGGGTATCTACGGGTAAAATCTGCTTCGGATATTTAGTACCCTTGGGTAAGAGGTACTCGCGGGTAGCGGATATTTTAATACTCGCTTGTTAATGTGTCGGGTTCGGATATCACACTATCTGTACCTACGGATACCTGTTACCCGTTTGAAAAATAAAATTACAATTTTGTCCCATTAGGTTTTCTTATTTATTCTCTCTCCGTCGTCAAAGAAAAAAGCAAACCTTAAATCTCACTTTTTTTTCTCATTCACTCTCCCTTCCATCATAGAACTAGGGTTTCCTCTAGCTGTCTTTCTCATTCACTTCCTGTTGTCACAAAACTAGGGTTTCCTCTAGCCGGTGTAACAGTTTCAAGACCCATTTTGCAACGTCATCGAGCGTTTGTCGCGTGTTGATGAGTGCGCCGCTCTCAACGAATCTTTGACCCAAATACATCGTGTGTTCCATTCTGCACGAAATCGAAGCAGGGACGACGACGAACTAAGCGAGAGTGACTCTGGACTGTGAACGTGTTGCGATGACATGATGCCACAAGCGACCTATTTGAGGAGGATCGACCGGCGGTGATTGACGCAGGAGGAGGAGATCGAACCTTTTGACTTGATTGCTGGCTCGTGAGGCGATGACGGAGAGGTTAAAGGTGAAAGATGAGGCTGTCATCTCCATATTTGCTTAAGTGAAGATGATCCTGGCTTTGTTATATTTTTTTACAAATCTGGTTGAATTTGGTGTTATTGGCAACATGTAGAAGAGACTGTTCTATGAGTTTAAAATGGGAAGAGAATTGAAGAAGAAGGAATGACTATGGGTGGGAGAAGGAAGTTGTCGGGGAGAACTTCTCTAGTTGTAGAAAGAAAAGAAACATAGGGTTTGTTGCTTCTGAAAACCTAAAAAAAAAAGGTTTGGGCTTGTCTATTTTTAAACATAAAAACAAAACAATAAAAAAAGTGATTTGGGCTTTTGACCCATTTTCATTTCTGAAAATAAAGGAGTTGGGCATCCAATTCTGTTTTTGAAAATTATATGATTTTTTTTCAAGGGTTGAAAACGGGTATATGCATACGGGTTTTTTTATGCAGGTATCCAACGGGTAGTGGGCGGGTAACGAGTATGTTTTTTGTATGCGGGTAGACACTATCCGTGCCTGACCCAACCCGTTGTCATCCCTAATCACAACTTATAGCAAAACAGATAAGATTTTTGAAATTTATGTAGTTCCTATTTTAAAATGAGAGATCTCACTCAAGAATACCTCTAAAAATTCGTTGTCAGCTATTTAACGCGAGATAATCAATTATCCACTTATAGTAATCGATTATGTATTTAATGAATACATAACTATCAAAAACTTGCTTGAAAATTTTCATAATTGCTCATGATAATCGATTATGACAAGTTATAATCGATTATTATTAGTTGATAATCGATTATTATGAGTCAAAATGAATTTTAAAGCATACTAAAAACAAACCACTATATGAAATCAACATTCTATACATTAAACTACTAAATTACAAAATTTTTCACAAAATATAAATCTTCATGAAGATATATTCTTGAAACATGAATACTTGAGACTTAACTTTGAGACACCATCAAAATTTCTAGCTTTATCTTTATGTGTTAAATTTCTAACTTTATCTTTATGCTAACACACTTGGTTGAAATTTTCTATATTCCATTTGCTTTATTATAATATTAAGATTACATGTAAACATATTTTTAATCTATACAA